>BEHA01001700.1:421572-453329 GCA_002897215.1 Eschscholzia californica subsp. californica
TCCCTGGAAAGAAGGCATCTGCCCAATGAACAGGGTCGACTGAGTTCAAAAAAGCTTCAGCTCCAGCCCCACCCATTACACAAATCTCCCCAGTGTATTTGCTAAAGTCTGAGGCAGTAAGTGCACGAGCTGCTTTGAACATCAATGACTGGAAATAATCTGACTTCTTGGCACCATTTCTAACTCGTAAATTCAAGTTGTTCCGCAAATGCCACACGCAGTAGGAGTGGTTGGCCGATGGGAATACATTCCGAACACCATTTAATATACCGTTATGCCTATCAGACATAAAAGTAAGTGATTCACCAATATCTATACAATTCTTCAAGTTCCCAAAAAACCAGAGCCAGTTCTGATCGTTTTCGACATCAACTACAGCATAGGCAAGAATGAAAAAACCTGCGTACAACACAATGATTGAGTATAAACATTACTGTTTCCTGTAAATGTAAGCATGTTACGGGAACTAACAAATGAACAGATAACTGTTTGGTTTTCTGACAATAACAAAATGTACGGGGAACAGTTTCAAGAGAAATAGAATAATTACCGTCGTTTCCATTCTTCGCAACTGCAGCAAGAATACATCCATTATACTTTGTTTTAGCAAACGTACCATCAACGAATATCAGAGGTCTACAATGCTTGTAACCTTCTATGCATGCTCCAAGAGCAATGAAAATTCTTACAAAACGATGCGACTCTTCATCAACTTCCAGATCGATATGACTGTTAGGATTAGATCTTGACAGAGCATCAACATACCAGGACAGTTTAGCATAGGAATCAGCTTCATCACCAAATCCTATACAAATTGTCGCATTTCGAGCATGATATGAGTAGTAGTAACTCAGTTTAATACCATAATCTTTTTTGAAGGAACTAACAATATCCCTTGTGCTCTTGGTAGGGTTCTCTCTAATGTCTTCTGCAATCAATAAACTAACAGCTTCAGTCGATAGTCGAGGTTTGCGTACACCAGTGATGAAGTCTTCACAGGTGTGAACGGGGTTATAGGCTTTCAGGATAAACATAGATCTCGACTTAAGAGGAGCAACCGCGTGTATTTTCCACTTGCATTTTGTACTTTTGCAAACACAGGTGACACGATCGCGGTCATTCTTCACAAACACATAATTGTAACCGTGTTTGATTGAGTATCGACTGAGAGCCTGGCGAAATGCAATCACACCGCCAGGAAATTCTTGACCCTCATGGGTGAATACTTCAGGCCAACTCTCAGACCGGAGAGGTTCTCTTCTGACAAGAGCAGTGGAACCATCACCATGGTTAGAAGGCGGGGGTAAGAAGAAATCACTGGACGACCTACAAAAATACACAAAGTTTAAAACCAGGAACAGAAAAACTAACCTTACATTTAATTGTGAACCAGACATTTTACAACTCCCAGTCAAAAAAAGGTATAACACACAAAGTACTGTACCGATTCAACTCTTGTGGAATCATTGAAGTGTATGATCGAGGCAAAATTGACGAATTAGGCATGACAAAACCACATTCCAACCTGCGTAAGTTAAACAAATATATAAATAGGAATAGGGAACTGAATAATGTACCGTCAACTATCATACGACAAAGGGACCAACGAACGGATCAGGAACTTAAATTGGTACAGTATACTTGACCAATAAAATTGAAAATATAAGGAATGAAAATGTACCGATTCATTGCTTCTGTACTCATTGAGGGTGATGATCTTGACAAATTTGAAGCATTCGAAGGGAAGAATTCAAGTTCAAACCTGAATAATTACAGGAATAAGGTGAAGAGGTGAAGGAACATGTACAGAGGTGAAGGACCAAGTACAACACACCTTGTATAACTACGTAGGAACTACAACATGTACAACCAACTATAAAGCACAACGGGAATTACATACTGACTTATAAATATACCTATTCATTAAGGGTGGTGATCTTGAAGTACTTGATGGGTAGGGACTGCAGAATTCACGATCTGCTTCACGAATGGAATCTTCATTTGACTGGGACGCCATTTCTTCTCTATTCATTCTACATAAGAGAATGTCGGGAACTTTAGAATGTTCTGTCAACTATCCAAACACGAGGGAACTAACTAACGGATAAGGAACGTAAAAATGTACAGTGTAGTTGAACAATAAAAACGATAGTATAAGGAATGAAAATATACCGATTCATTAAGGGTGGTGATCTTGAGATACTTGCTGGGTGGAGACTGAAGAATTGACGTTCTGGTTCACGAATGGACTCTTCATTTGACTGAGACGACATTTCTTCTCTGATCATTCTGCATAAGAGAAGGTCGGGAACTTCAGAATGTTCTGTAAACTATATAAAGCCGAGGAAACGGGATAACGGATAAGGAACGTAAAAATGTACAGTATAGGTGAACAATAAAAACGAAAGTATAAGGAATGAAAATATACCGATTCATTAAGGGTGGTGATCTTGAGATACTTGATGGGTGGAGACTGAAGAATTGACGTTCTGGTTCACGATGGTTTTGTTCATTTGACTGAGACGACATATCTTCTCTGTTCAATCTGCATAAGAGAAGGTCGGGAACTTCAGAATGTTCTGTAAACTATCCCAAGCCGAGGGAACGGGCTAACGGATAAGGAACGTAAAAATGTAAAGTATAGTTGAACAATAAAAACGAAAGTATAAGGAATGAAAATATACCGATTCATTAAGGGTGGTGATCTTGAGATACTTGATGGGTGGAGACTGAAGAATTGACGTTCTGGTTCACGAATGGACTCTTCATTTGACTGAGACGACATTTCTTCTCTGTTCATTCTGCATAAGAGAAGGTCGGGAACTGTAGAATGTTCTGTAAACTATGTAAAGCCGAGGGAACGGGCTAACGGATATGAAACGTAAAAATGTACAGTATAGTTGAACAATAAAAACGAAAGTATAAGGAATGAAAATATACCGACTCAAAGTTGACGCGTTAAGATTAGAGATATGCAATCCAACCTGCAAAAATTAACTAAACGAAAGTAGAGACATATTGCAAAACGGGAACTGAACAATGTACGATAAGCTTGGCCACTGTAGAGAAACATGTACAGAAAACTGACCAAGAACAAACACTATATAACTAAGTAGAAACTACAAAATGTACAACCAACTATAAATATACAGATTCATTAAGGGTGATGTCTTGAAGTAATGGATTGCTGGGGAATGAACTAGTGTTACAGTAAATCATTAGTTTCGAAGGAGTTGTTCAAAGGATCCTAAAATTCATCATTTTGGTGACCTCTGTTGGAAGTACATCCATCATCTTGAAATTATTTCATTCAATGCAAGTAGATGAGTTTAAATGTTTTTGTTTTTGTTTAAGGAGTATTCATGGCAGAAACATGAAAGGGACAGTCAAGCAAAACAAATATGAATGAAATGTAGTGTCTAACTGTTTGTCTTTAAAGAGCAGTGGACCAAAAGAAACATTAAATGATAACATTGAAGGCTAAAAGATGATATTTAAGAACATAAAAATGATAACATTAAATGATACCATTCAAGGCTAGAAGATGACTTTAAATGCTTCTGTTTTTGTTTTTGTTTTTGTTTTTATTTTTGTTTTTGTTTGGGTTTAGGGAGTATTCATGGCAGAATATGAGTGAGGCAAAACACTAGAGTTCCCTTCAAGCCAGGAAGATGATGAACATTAAAATCACTAACCTGATGTGGAAGAACAGAAACAGTTGGTCTTTCAAAAGATGATGAGCTTCTGTCTATAAATAGAGCTAGAAACATTTGAATAAATTTTGAGCGGGACTGAAATTTTCAACCCAAAAATTTGGCCTCAATTGCGCCATTAAAGGAGAGATAACAGAGGATAGAGAGAGAAAGAAGAAAATAAAGGAGAGATTTGGGTGGGAAGATAAGGAAGGAAATCAGATTGGAGAGGGAAGGAAATAAATTTGGAGATATTTTCTCCTCATTTAATGGTCCGGATTAGACAAATTCGGCTCATTAATTGCCGTGTCAATCAGCCATTAAGGCAGGTAAGGGAGAAGCAGGCAGGGGCAAACAGGGAAGGAATAACCCTTAGAAACAGGAACTGTCAGGCTAATCTGACATTTTGGACCCTAAACGCAATTTGGAAATGGGCAGGGGCGGAAGCTAATTTACCGGGCTACTTTTGGTCCTCTCCCTCAAAAATCCAGTATTTTTTTTCAGCTTCCAGCCCAAGCCCACTGCCCACTGATTGACACAGGTATCTTGGCTCGGGCAGGTCGTGTAACAGGGCCCAATGCATTATTTTTTGAAGAAAAAAAAATTCATAGATTATAAATTTTACAGAGTTTAGACGAGAAAACTAACTTCACGAACCATAACAACAAATAGACTAGGAAGGATTTCAAAGGGCTCAAAGCCTAATTAAAACATCACATGCCAGTTTGTAATAAGTTTTAAGAAAATCAAGTGTTTTCTCCATAGTTGGTTGTTGTTTCAGTAGAAAATAGAAGTTTTTGATTGGACAACTGTTACTTCTACTGTAGCTTCTTTTCATACAAAACATCCATTACCCTCTTGTTCCTTTCGAGCCATAAATTCCATATGATTGAAGCGGGAATGCATAACCTAAAGAAACTTTTTCTGTTTGTTCCTTTTTTTGTTTTTCATTCTTTGATGTAGTTGGATGATATCCAAATGAGTTAATTCATTCCATTTTTGCGAGAGTAATCATTTCCAAACTTCATAAGCAAAAGGGGAACGCCAGAACAATTAATTTGAAGATTCTTCATCTCTTTTACACATAAAGCATCTATTAAGATTGAATGAGCCTTGTTTGGCGAGTCTACCATTAGTGGGCAAAGATTTGTGCAGGAACGACTAAAGTAGGAAGGATGCTTCAAATGGTATTGTCTTGTTTCAAAAATAAGTCGGGAAGATATCGCCATTAGCATTTGAGTGTTCCTTTATAAATTTGTATGGAGAATTAACAGAGAAATCTTTGTTGTATGAAGACCGATTTCTCGAATCATGAAGAGTTGCAAGTTTGCTTGTAGCCATAGTTTTTGCAATAAGAAGTTTCGTTAGCTCATGCATTTCAAAGTTTCTTATGTTCTAGAAAGGTGGAGGTTCCATCTGTCTTCTCTGAATTCGCCTCCCATACATTCCTGCACAAAGGATCTTTTTTTCTTCGAAGCTTTCCAAGTCGAATGTAATTTAGAGAAAAAATGATCCCGATTTGGTCCACTTATCAAGCCAGAAATTTGAGCGGTTGCCTTCTTTGATGGTTAATGTGGTAAGGTCTTAAATAACATGAGTGGGAAAAGAGATTTTTCTCCAATAGGCCTTTACTCTTACTATGAATTTGATTAAGAGGAAAAGATATGTTGCTAATGTATTCACACTTTTCTGGGATTACTCTTTTCCATAAGGTATCAGTTTCCTCTCCATATCTTCAAACCCTTTTTTCAATTAGATCTTTGTCCATCAATTCTAAATTCTTTATGCCTAAGCCACCAGTCTTCTTAGTTTTACAAATTTTTGTCTCTATTATCCAGTGTTTCTTTTTCTTCTTGTATGAAGACCCACATAGGAAGTCTTTAATAATTTTCTTGATCTTCTTTCTAATGAAGGCTGGCATGAGGAAAAGTGAGAGGTAGGAGAGTGGGATAGAAGATATAGTCCTTTTGATCAGTGTTAGTCTTCCTCATCTGGAAAGTAATCTGCATTTCCATAAAGCAAACTTCTTTTACATTTTTTCTAGAACATGGCCCCAAAAGTCTTGACTTTGAGAAGATAATCCAAGTGGGAGACCCAAATATTTGAAAGGTAATGAGTTTGGATTGCATTTGAGGATTACCGAGGCTTCTTTGATGATTTCTATAGAGCACTTCAGACCAATAATTGAACTTTTATCTCTCTTGATCTTTAGCTTTGTTAGAAGTTCAAACTTCTTTACATGCCATTAAGAATATGAAATATTCTGATTTTGCTTCAATAAAAATAATAATTTTTGAGCTTATAGCCCAAAAAACGGGGCCTAATATGACATTTAGTCCACTCTAATCCCATTAAGGGTTTGAAAACCAAAATAATATTGTAAATAGATATCTAGTCCATTGGTATACATCTAAGAGAGAAATACAAATCCCTAGAATATATATTAATTCATAATACCTAATATAACCTTCCTCATATATTATAACTGATTTTCCAACATCCTTGAATATCTTTTTTCATTTTTATCTCCCACATTCTCTCTCCAATCACGCTTCTATTCAAAATAATGCTAGCTTCATTATCTTCAGTAATGGAAACAATTTGTTTTCTCTCACTAAAACCGATTCACTTAATAAATCTCCATTAAGTTCAGAAATCTTGTTTCATTTTCATTAGATTGTTGTGCAAACATTCATCCTTTATCAGGTTTGACATTGTGAAATTCATTTTATCACCATTGTTAAGATCTAATATTGTTTCTCATGTTAAATTATCAGATTATGTTGCTCTATTATGGATCATATCAGATTTATGATCCAATTCTATAAGATCTGTTCACTAATTCATTAACTTCTAATGTATGATGTTTATTTTCTCTCTCTAAAATTTTCATAATTATTTGTTCGTGAATTTCATTATAATCAAATTTCTCTTTGTATCATCTAATCAAATCTTCATCATTATTAAGTATTTTCTCTCTCTTACATTCATAACAGATTTTATGATGTTAATGTTAAATCCGTCTTTACAATTCATTTTATTCGATTAAGAAGTGTTTGTCTCTATGTATTTTGTTACTTTTTAGTAGTTTTAGGTTACAGATTTTGATTTTTAGATAATTTTTTCAAATCTTCATCAAGGTTTCCGTACAATTTTTTATGCAGAGAAGATCCCGTACGATGTGTTATAACTGAATGCAAACGACATATAATTTAAAATAAATTACGGATTGTTTATAATAAATTACATATCATTTTTTATCCAGAGAAGATCTTGTACAATTTGGTTGTAACAGAATGTAAACGATATATAATTTACACGACATTACAGGATGTTTACTGAACATAACACATACATAAAAGTAGCATTTAAACTCCTTACTAAAGTTCTAGTACATTACGCAAACATCTTCTGTACGATGTTTTTATAACAGAATGTAAAATATATGTATTTTGTTACAAATTATACATACTTTATACTCCCTCCGTCTCAAATTAAGAGACCCAGACTTAAAATCTTTCAAAATTTTCACGTATTTTTTCTTCCACTTATACCCTCATTTAATGTTCAGATTTGTGTGATTCTTTTTTTAGACTAAATCTAAAATGAATTTCTTTACCGAAAATAGGTGGAGGAAAATTGGATTTCAATTTAATGGTCAAATTATTTTGGGTAACAATATAAATTGTTCCTAATATTAGTTGGTATTTTCCTTTAAATTGGATGGTATTTTTTCTTCCAAGTTAGATTGTTACCAATAATCAAGCAAATACAAATAGACTTCTATAGAATTCCTCCATTGACACAAATATTTTCACAAAAAAATTGTTGAAACTTGAAATTTTTTTGGAGGTAAAACTTGGTTGAAACTTAAATTTTGTTTTTGAGAGTAAAATTAGATTTAATCAATCAAAAAGTATGCTGCCAAAACTTGATTTAGACAAAGAATACAAAAATGCATGCAGAATCAAGTTTTAAACAATGGTCTGACAAAGTTCTTACTTCCACGTATTTGTTAGTCAATTTTTAAACAATTGATGTCATTGTCTTTTAATTTGATTTGTTTGTTTCTTTTTAGTTCGTGTATCTATTAATCGAATAAAATTAAAGAACAAAATATTTGTAGTAAAAAAAAATTAAGTAAGTATTCTTAGTTAAGTAATTTTGATTTAGTTACCTTTTTGGTTGTTGACCAATATATATTTGAGCACAAATGTGTAATATAGAGATAAAGGGTAATGTTGGAAATTTAATGAATTTTATATGATAAAAAGGGAAATGAGTCTCTTATTTTGAGACAAACCAAAAGGGAAACTGGGTCTCTTATTTTGAGACAAACCAAAAGGGAAACTGGGTCTCTTAATTTGAGACGGAGGGAGTAAATAATATAAAAAATATCTTATAAATCTGCATACATTATATATAATTTATTCAACATTACGCGTACTTTTTTTCCAAAACAGTTGTCGTTTATAATACAATAAATGTTCCAAAAATTATATGTAATTTATTGCACATTATACATATTTTTTCACATAACAGTGACCTTGTGATTCAAACTAAAGTTATGTTTGTCTCCTAACACATTATGAAGTTTAACAAACAGTATGCATAATTTATTCCATTATACATGTCGTTTCTAGTAAATTATATGTTTTGTTGACAAATGTATATGTTTTCTTTTTGTAGTTTTGCTGTTTTGTTGACAATGTGTATTTATGTATGAGTAAAAACGAAAACAAATGCTACTGTAATGTTCCTAGAAAATATACTATTTCCAAATCTGAAAGTTAAGTGAGAGAAAGTGATATATACGTTTTGTATATTAACCCCCAAATCACGATAAATTGATCCAACAAAATATACTCTTTCCAAATCTGAAAGTTAAGAGAGAGAAAATTGATTTGAATCGAAAAAAAATTACATAGTAAGATAGAGAAAATTGATTTGGTTTCCAAATCTGTAAAGAAGAGAGAGAAAATTGATTTGGAAATATCTGTGGTGATGGCGTTTCGTTTTGCTTAGGATTTTGGTTTCTGATCGATTCGGGTAATAGGAAAGAGAATATTTGATTTCTAAATCTGTTTAGAGGAAAGAGAAATTATGATTTGTTTCTTCCGTTTTTTGCTTTAAAGCCCCCAAATCACGCTCGCTCACGTTAGAAAGTTTCCAGATTCACCCGAAAAATTAAAATTCCCGCGATTTTTTTAGGAGGGACATGGACGGTATAATTTCATAAAGTATGGGTTATTTCTGTCCATAATGTAAAAGGACTAAATATCCATATTTTGGGAAGATTTGATCATATACCTTTTTTGAACATTATTTTGGTCTATGTACCCATGGACCCTAAAAATAATGGGGTCATCTGCAAATTGTAGATGATTAACCTTCGTTCCTTGCTCATGAACATTAAGACCTTTAAGGTTTCCATTAAATTTCTCTTCATGTATGAGCAGGAGAAGATTTCTTCTACGAGGATGAAGATGAGAAAGGATGACAATGGATCTCCTTGTCAAATACCGTTGTAAGATTTGAAAAAAAAAAAAAATCACATGCTTTACCATTAATAAGGGTAGAGGAGTGAGTTGAGTTTAGGATATTAATGGGATTTCCCTATCAATGGTATCCCATCTCACATTGTCAAAAGCTTTTTCTATATCTAGTTTGACTAGCATCCCATTTTAGTTTATTTTGGTGTTGGAATGAATAATCTCTGAGGTGATTAGAATGAAATCCAAGATGTTTCGATTTGCCACAAAAACTCCCTGAGTGGTTGAAACTAGCAGGGGGCGATATTGTTTCAGCCTGTTGGAGAAAACTTTTGAGAAAATATTATGAATACCATTGATCAAACTAATGGGTCTGAAGTCTTTTGGGAGAATAGACACTTTCTTCTCAGAGATCAAGCCATCAAGGTAATGAAGGTGCGTTGTGTCACCAATCTATAAAACCCATGTCGTTGTTGTTCAATGCGCTGAAGTATTTTAGATAATAGACACAAATATTCATAGCCTAAATAGTGAGGCCCTATATTAACATTTCTACATTTATAAACCTTCAAGCCATAAGGTAATATGGGGTTGGGTTGAATAACAATAATTCATTCCGACACTAATCAACGCAGAAGTCAGAGTTTGATCGTCACAATCTTTAATCTTATATATCCATGATGTTGTGTATGGTGAGAAAGTTTCTTCACTCTATAAGAATGATAATAATTTATGGTTAGGCAAACAGTGGGGGCCAACCATCGGGTTCCATTGAGGATGCAAGCATGGGTGGTACTTCGAATAGCTTCCTCTCCACATCCTCGACCTGCTACGTCCATTGGGTTGAATAAGGATTACCCATCGCCCACAACAGACGCTCATGGTCCCTTGTGGCCACGATAAAGGATATATTCCCTCGGTCTGAAGGAATGGTATCCTTCCGAAGGAATGTCCTTCGACCAAGATGTCAATGCGTACGATTTGACGAATAGAATCATGATGATCTTACTCGGAAGATCATTAGTCCGGTCGAATTAGGGGTCGTAATACTTAGCTAGAAGCCGCTTACGATCGTCGGATAACTTCGGTACTCCGCGACTAACATAAATCAGATCCTACAAGGATTACACATAAGAGTGATGGTTTGAACGAAGAGAATTGACTAGTGAGATATTGACAAATAAGTGGATTAGATCCATTATTGGTAAGGCCAAATAAGTTAGGAGGAGTCCGAACACATACACACACATCCGGGCCCGAGGTAGGCCCGGGAAGGCTTAAGGTGGGTCGGCCATGTGATGGCCGACCTAAGCAAAGGGGTCGATCATCATATGGCTGGTTAGATCCCAAGTGGGCCGGGCAAGGAAGCCCATAAAGGGGCTATGTTGGCGGGCCACACTGAAGGAATCCTAAAAGGGTGTTTTGGGAAATACCTTCTATTAGGTCTTTATGAATCCTAGTTTGGGTAAAACACCTATTCTAAGAATTTCTATATAAGGACCAAATTAGACAACCTAAAGAACAAGTGAACCAACCAACAGAGTTCAGAACAGAATTCAGTGTGTATTTCTCAGAGAGAGAAAGAGAGAGAGAGAAAAGGAATTTCTCTCAATTATCTAGTCAAGAAGAAGGAGTTCTTCATCTCAACCTTCAAGAAGGTCCTAGTTGACTCGAAGGAGGGAGTTCAAGTCGTACACTCGGTGTCTCAAGTACAGGAGCCGCAATTGGAGCTCTTATCTTCCGAATACTGGTCGGGATTTAGTTCGTGAGAAAGCGATTAAAGGTAATCATCTTTCCATTCTAGTTCACTGATTAGTTCTTGTATATTGATCCTGGTAATCTAGTGTTAAATTTATGATGTTTGAGATTCCGCTTAGAACATTAGATAGTTGTATTGGATACACACAAACCCACCACACGGGTTCCCATGGGAGAGACCGGACCTTCGGGTATTTTTCCAACTCCCAATTTTTGTCTTACGCCACAATCCAATTCTAATGAAAAATTGAGTTTACGCTCCCGGGATATTTTTCCATTTGAGACATTCCTGTCATCAATAAAGACATATTCCGACTAAAAAATGGGTCACCTACATTTTTGCATATAGAAACACTGAGTTATTGGAACAAAATGAACCACATCCATACACTCTTAAAACAAAGAACACATTTGCTCTCATGACAAGACTTCTAGACTACCTGACTACCACTCTATTTATTCAATCCAACCATTTTAGCTCTGAAGTTTTGTGTAACTTTTGCAACAAAAAACAAGTTTTCTTTAACTTATCTGGTAATCTAGAAGACTAGATAACTATACATATCCGTACTTACTCTTTTTTTATTTTATTAACTTTGGTTAATCATCTTTCTTCATTCTTTATAGTATTTTTTTCTTAATTTTTTATCAATGAAATTCGTTTTTTCTTTCCCATATCTAATTGAATTGCCCAGCTGTAAGGGCATGTTTCTTTTTTGGAAATTGACTGTGAAGTCATTACAAATGCATTAACACATCAAGATGTGATAAGCACGATAACTGCCGAATTAAATCTTACAAGAAACGGGCCTAAAACCTAACTAAACTACTGGCCTTAAGCCCAACGAAACTAATGGCCTAAAACTCATCTAACTACATGATTTATACATTTATAACCCAAGTTTAATAAGCTATGGATATTCACGGTTAAATTAATAATGTTAAGAAGTATACATAAAAGTGAAGGATGGATATGACGTAAGGGTAATATGGAAAACAAATAACTCTATTGGAGGGTAGATGAATTTACAAAGAAATTGGAATAAAAGAGAAATTGATAAAAAAAAGAGTAGGTTTAGAAAGAAAACTTGAAGTACTAATTAGATAACTTCAAAGATAGTAGGTGAAAAATCCAATGAGAAATTTTCAAAAGAAAACTCTGGCGCCCCCCTTAAGGCAAATTTGAGAGAAAGTTTGTGAAGGAATGAGACACCTTTAATACTAAAGCAAGGAGCCTCTAATTCTTCTCAAAACAAAATACCCAAAAAAAAAACTATAAAGAAAATAAGACGGTGAGATTCCATTTTGTCACATGCAACCCGAACAACTAATTACCCCGCCATTGAGCCAACTGTGGCTTTGTGACATAGCCTAGAAATTACGCGTATTTTACCTAAACACGACCCTGAATTTTTGGACCTAATCAATTTTTTAATTCGGAATCGTGGGGGCACGTATCCCCACGGCCCCCTACGTGGGTCTGCTCCTGAACTGAGCTATCAGTTGTTGGCTCTAAAAAGGCATATTATATTATTTTGGTTTGTCAGGAACAAAATTGGTACAAATTGATTTTACTCTTGGATTACATGATGGGCGATTTTAAGAGAAAGAGAATCACAAATCCACTTTATTGGGTTGAAGTACGAAGAATCGTCAAATGTCATTCATGTTTCATTTCCATGCACAAAACATCTCAGAATGCGTTATCTGCTATGGCATTCCATTTTCGAGCCCCAAAGTATGGCTCGAGCGAATATCAACAAAAAAAAGAAAGTACAGCTCGAGTGAATACCAAGTTCAATGGGGGTCGATCATACTTGGGAATTCTATAGGGCCTGCCTCTTGATATGTAACGCGTTTCTATTCTACTGTTACTCCTTCAGATGACTTTTGTCTATTTGCACCTCCTAAAATGGTCCTAATTTCTTGTTCAAAATTCTTTTCTGGTCTATGTAGCATTCTACTATTTTAGACACTCAAAGAAGAGGAAGAAAAAAGTGACATAAATTCTAGATTTTAAAAATTAGAAAAATAAAAAGAATATGATATTTAAAGGCCGCGGTTTTGGGGAATAAATAAAATTCTCGGGGGAATAAAGACATTCATTTTCAGTCCAAAAAAGAATTCTTTTGATTTCTGCCCCTAAATCTTCATCTCCTTCTCTCATCCTCTCTCTCTAGCTCGTCCTCTATATCTCTCTCATTTAAACCCCTTAACATAATCGACCATTAGGTTACACATATGTTTTGTAATTCTCGTATTAACTCCTTTGCTCGATCCTCCACAGATCCGAGAACCAAATTCACATCATTGAAAGTAACTTTCATTAGTTTAAGTGTTGTAACTATGGTGGTTTCGATCAAATCTTAACTCCTATAGTCTTGTTTGATTTTGAGTGTGGTGATTATGTTGTTATAGCTTATGGATCCGACTAAATTTTATCATTAACAATTCGAAGATTTAGAAGTTATTGGTTCGAAAGGAAAATTCAATTGAATAAAATTAGGGTTTCTGGGAGATCTAGGTTTTACTTACCAGATCCAGTTCTTTTTAGTCTATGTATGTATATATTAATTACTTCTAAATTTTAGTTGAGATTTGTTAAGAAATCCTTCTGGATTTTTTGCTTCTTCTGGTTTAGGTTTTGCAAAATTTCTCCCTTTCTTTCCTTAATTTGTAGTAGTTCATATTTAGATAGCATGATCTAATATAGGGTGGTTCTAAAGGCACCAGGCCAAAAAGCTGTTAGCATCCACCTCTGTTGGCACCAAGCCCAACTCCTCTTTTCTCTATTAGCATTAACCAACTATGTAGGCACCGGTCCTTTCTCTGTTAACCCTAACCCTATCCATTACCTTCTTCAAAACTAATTCTTTTTCCTCTCTCTCTCTAAAAAAAAAAGACTTCCTCTCTACTCTCTCAAGAACAGACCGCTCTGTCTACATGATACCTCTAGTTCTCAACTTGGAAGTTTTGTTCTTAACAAATCATAATCGACAAAATATCTTGATGGGAAGTGGTGGATGGCTCGAGGTAAACGAAGTTATTGTGAGGGTAATAACAATGGTTGCTTTCTTGTTACAAATCCGACTTCTTCAACTAACATGGTCGACAAGATCAAGTGACGAAAATAAAAAAGGAGTATGGGTCTCTGACAAAAATTCTCTCTGTATTTCATTGTCGTTGTATATAATCGGTGGGTTGATTGCTTTAATCGTCCATTGGTTAAACAACTATTATGAATCTCGAAGTTCCATGGACAAAACCCTTTAACATAAATTTCTAGTTCTAAGAGTAATTTCCATTCCTCCATTAATGGCGACTATCAGTCTAAGAAAGGGAAACACTCGTCTTCCTCCAGAAGTGAACAGAGTTCTCTACTAAAGATAAGTGATATGTTTCTTTTCGTAAGTAATTTTCTTTCATGTATGAGAAACTTATTAGGGCTTAAAAAGAATCTAGAGTTTTCAAATCCCCTTTAAAAATTTGATTAAAAAGGTAGGGTTTCCATGAACTGATGTACTTTGGGTTTTGTTGAACGAGTTATATGACATGGATTATGTGTAAAATCATGGTTTCTTGGTTACATTGTCTATAGTGGTTGGGTTTACTTCTAAAAAAAAGTTCCCTGGAAAAGTTGTTTTTTTAAATACTGTGGAACAGTATCACCTGGACCAATGTTTGTTTGATCGTCATCTTAAAATTGAGATTCCTTTTGTTTTGGAAGAAGAAGATTGAAGAAACAAACAAAGGTGAACATCACCCACATTAAAAACAGGTGCTTATAGAAAATTCGAGTCAACGGCCACTGACCCGAGTCAATAAAGTTTCCGGATGCTAACAGCCGTTTGGCCCGGTGCCTTTAGAAGCACCCTCTAATATATGTATTTTGATGTTATCTTATGAATTGCAGTAGAGAGTTGTTTCAGCTTCTTGGGTCTGGGGTTATTTTGGCTTCTTCAATTAAAACTAGTTCTATATCTTTATTTGGTTCCGCCGTTATTTTCAACTAGGGTTTATAAGTTGAAGGAGAGGACGAGCAAGAGAGAGAGAGGATGAGAGAAGGAGATGAAGATTTAGGGGCATAAATCAAAAGAATTCTTTTTTGGACTGAATATGAACATGTCTTTATTCCCCGGAGAGTTTTCTTTATTCCTCAAAGCCGCGGCCTATTTAAAAAGACATTCGGAAGAGGAGAGAAAAATTTGAATTGAGGACAGTATAAAAATAAACAGAAGAGTTAGAGATTTTTTTTCAAAAAACAAACAGTTCTGTAAAAAATTTAGACAATTCAATTCGAAATTTTAACCTTTTAGGGATCAAAAGCTTCTAATCATTTTTAACTTAGAATTTCAAATTTTCTACGCTTTTATAGTTTCACTTTTTCTCTTTCTAAACTTATGGAAGGTTTTCTAAATATCTATGAATATTAGTTCATACAAATGAATTCATTTTTAGCAAGTGTTGAGTGCCCAAAACCTTTTCTGAATATCATAAATGTGGATCGTTCAAAAAAAAAAAAAAAGGACAAATGTGGAAGGAAGAAATATGGATTTTTGGTATGAAATAATGAGATGGGCCAAAATCAAATCAAATAGATAGCACTTCCAAAAAAACAAAAAAACTTCCAAAAAAAAAAATCAAATAGATAGCCTAAAATCTTCCGACAATTCCAAAGTTGTTTGTGTTGGAGTCACTCAACTCACCAGCCTCACTTCTTTTAACAGTTGGCGTTTCGAAAGCGGGAGGAAATCCCTCCAACTTCGAACTCATCGCTTTCTCTTTCTCTTTCTTTTACTTTCTCTCTCTTTATATACACTATCTTTCTCCCATCATTCGTTTCTCTTACAGAAATTGGTTCTCTGGGTAAAAAAAAAGAAAGGAAATCGAATTCTTGTTTCAGAGAGAAAGAAGAGAAATGGGTAGGCTTCATTTGGTTGAATTGGAAGGGAACAACATTTATCAATGCAAGCATTGCAACACTCCCTTCGCTGTTCCTCAACATATCGTTTCAAGGGTTTGATTTCCTCAGCTCTCTCTCCCTCTGTCTACTTTGTGTTCTTTAATCTTTTGTTTGTATGGTTTCTTTGATTCTTGATTAGTAACTACATAATGGGGTTTTGGATTACTCTTAAATCAGTGGGTTGTTGAGTAATTTGGTATCTGATTATTTTAACCCAATTTGATGTTTTATCTGATTTCTTCAATATTTCATGTGGCCTACTTGATTCTTGAATTGTTCTTCACTTGCTGCATTGGTAGTATTTTAATAATCATGAGTTTTCTAATTAGTATTTTGAGGTTCCATCTACATTTAGTTTTGGGCTTGTTCTGAGCTCTTGATAGCTATTTTTGAAGTTTCCTGTCTGTGTTTTTTTCCGCAATCAGGTGAATTATTCCGATACAAGCAATTCAGCATTTGCATGTATGCTGTTGTTTTTTTATGATGCTTGCTTTTCACGCCTAAGTGGGTCGTTCGGAACTGCAATTAGGTTTTTTGGCGTCTCACCGAACTTTTTCTGTAAGCCTTTGATGGAAGTTTCTTTAGTTATTGAGTCTATAACGATTCGCTTTATCTATGAATTTGTCGCTACTTAATAACAAACACGTAGCTTTTGAGGATTTTTGCCGCGTTTATGATCTTCCATATTGACATGCATCTCTGAAATTTCGAATCTTGAACGCTTATATTTCAAATACAGATATAGTTTGTTACTTCATTCTATATCTAGAATCAGGGTTGTTAATCATGATTACTCTTTAATACTTAGGGTTGCCTTTTTCTCCCAACTTTACGGATTGAAGTAATTCCTAAATCTGTCCATGGTGGTCAATTGAAAAATATAAAATTGCTCGTAAAGTACAGTCGATGTTAGTGATTGTGTAGGTGGACTTACAAGCAGGCTCGAACTTAGGCAATAACACGAGTCGAATTTGGAGTTCTTTTTTAACTTCATATGACATCAATAGACCAATACCCACATTATTCTTTCTTGCATATAAGACCCTAGTTGTTATTAGCCATACATAAAATGCTTCAGCTGGAAACTTTTCTAACTCATTTCCTTTTATATTCAGATGTTCCACTGCAAGCATGGAAAAGCTTACCTGATCGATAAAGTGTAAGTTTTTATTATACACCCCATGTTTCATTTTATACTCAGGCATGGGAAAGGATACTGGAATTTTGATTAATGGACTGGTTCTGTGAATTTTAAATCTTAGATGACAACTTGCTTTTGTTTTTCGGGTTATGAAAAGTTTTATCCCGATATTTGCAAATCCATTACCTCTCAGCATACCAATTAAAGCATTATTATTTTTTCTCGTCGTCTCCGTGTAACTTCAAATTTACGGGTTGTACTGCGTGAAAGAGGGAAACCCATTTCTCATCTGGTTCAGTTTGAGCCTAGATAAACTTCTTTGGTTTTCTTTAGTTCAAATCTTCAAATAATCTTATTGCATTGCTAGTCTTAAGCCTAAACTGATATTCATCTTCTTCTAATATGTGATAGTGTGAATGTCTCATTCGGTGAAGAGGATGACCGGATGATGTTGACTGGGTGGCACACTGTTCGTGATATTTTCTGTGTTTGTTGCGGATCTATGGTGGGGTGGAAATATGTAAGATACACAATCGAACTTTTAGATACTAAACCCTTTTATATGTATTAGGATAGTTTTAGACCGTTACGAAGTTGGGATAAAAGCATGTGGCTATGCAATTAGTGAGTGACTCACGCCGAAGTTTTATTTTTCTCAGGAAAAGGCACAGTTAAAGAGCCAGCAATACAAAGAAGGGAAGTTCCTCCTCGAGAGGTTGGTTGATAACTAGCCACAGATGATGTTGAATTTGAAGTTCTTGATTTGGCTTACCATTTTACTTCCTAAGCATGAAACTTGTTATAAATGCATGATAGAAAACGTATATTCTTTTTCAGTAGTTAGGTATTGACCGACTTCCACTATTAAATATCTCAATGATGCTAGCACCATATAATATCAATAGAAACGACTCCAAAATTTACTTATTAAGTTATTATATACACTGCTCCACTAATTTTATTCAATACCGGATGTTGTTAAAGTCATGATTACTCATGATGGGTACCTGATTATAGCTAATCCCAACTTGACCAATTCGACTAGGTTTATTAGCCTCAAGTTAGCGGACTAGAACCTTTAACACAGACGACTAGAACCTTTAACATACACGCGCACACACATATATATTGTCGAACAATTCTGATTAGTGTTCGACTACTCTCTACTACTATGTGGGGATGAGCAAAAGTGGGCTGAACCGGTCGAACCAAACCAGACCAACCAAAACTAAGCGCTTTTCTGACCGAAACCAAAACGAACTTGGTCGATTTTGTTTGACTTGGGCTTGTGCATTGGCGTAATATTCTGTCTTCTACAACTTTCTTCTTGTTGTGAGCAGGTATAAGGTGATAGGCCCAGGTGGGAGTTATATTTGGGGCAACCAGGACACTCAAAGTGATGTAGATGAATAATTAACATTCTGCTCCGAAGCGTTGTAGTCCTGATACCTGATCTTACTGTATATAGGTTCAAATATTACTCTCGAAGTCTCGAGTATATAGGCTCTGTTGAAACTTGATATATTTTTGCGTCCATTTGGAAACTATGTGTTCATCTTTTTGATGCCGTCTTTTGATCGTAAAACTCTTTTGTGATTGTTGTTTTAGTTGTTGTCCTCTTATTTAGTAAAAAACCGAATATATATTACCTTAAACATCCTCATATTCAATGATATTTTGTTCAGATTCGGTTGTATTTTAATAGCGAAGCGTGTTTCTGATAAGTGCCTAATTTTTACAAAAATGCTAAACAACTCTAAGCGTGATAGATAAACGGTCAATAATTGCTCATCTATTATTAAGGTCAACCTTATAAACAATATTCATTGTCCCAAAATTGATTTTGTTGTTGTATGGTATATGGCTGCCCATTGATCAATTAGCTTGGTTGCTTTTAGTGTTAAGTTAGGTGCCTATAGAATTATGAATGGAAGTTTGGTTTACTTTATGATGAAGCAATTTGAGATTGTTGGCTTAAGAGGCTGCGGAATGTAACACCTACTTAGAACATCTCGAATGGGACACTCTAACAAACACTCTAAAATCTAGTTATCAAGTGTCAAATAAAGATTTTCTTTCTTAAATGTCAATTTAGAGATACTCTAATTTTTGAAATTTAGGTTTATTAATCCAAAATCCTAGCAAATCCTAGGGGATAGGGTGAAATTTTGGTTCAGTACAAATTTTGGAATTATGAATCCTTAGGATAGAGTCTAAGATTTTTTGTAGCCAAAATAGACCAAGGATTCATGATTCCTACCAAATCCCACTTTTGATATGATTCCTACTTAGGAATCCTGCTACCGGACACACCATTAAAGTAATTGTCCATTTACTTTGGTTTAGGAATCTTGTGTGATTATAAGATCAATAGCATTTCATCTATTATCTCAGTCTCTTTTATAATATTACGATACGTTATCATCACGATAGTCTCGAGATGTGGATAAAGAGATTTAAAGATATAGACGAGGGATTATCGTGAAGGCTATCAAAAGGTCAAAGTAAGTTGTTAATTTTCAAATGTCGAATCTAACTGATATCAATTTCGCAATTCTTGATTTATCAAGAAAGAACTATATTAATTGGCACTTGATATTGAATCCTATTAAGAAAAAGAATCTGAGGAGGAACATAGTAGAGGGTAATAATGAAACTTCTCAAAATCATGTGACTGCACTAAATTTTATCCGACATCATCTATGTGAGATCTTAAGTTGGAATATTTAAATACGAGAGACCCTCTATTGCTATGGATTGGTCTAAAGAAATGTTTTGACCATTTAAAAATGGTTATTCTTCCTAAGACCCTAAATGGCTGGTTGCACCTGAGACTGCAAGATTAGAAAACTATTTCATAATATAGTTCAATTTATTATATTAAAACAAATTAGTCGGTTATCCAAGGGATAAGTCCGGTCGTCCATTTTATTTTAGAGATTTAGTTAGGAACACATCCGACGGATAATATAAATTTTTTTTATGTAAATACACTAAAAAAAAGGGTATCTATGTATAAATCAGTCAAAATTGGTTAGAATAACTATCCACATATTTCTCTCCCTATTTTTTTCTCCCACGGATTACATCTTAGAAACTACCAGCTTAAGTAGAAAATCTCCCATAAATCAGTCAAAATTGGTTAGAATAACTAACCCACTCTCCCATATCTTCCTAATTTCACTTAATAATTTGAAATTAAATCTCCCAATTTTTTTTACCAAATCTTTTCTGTTAGTGATATTTCTTCCATAAATACAGTTTTCCCTCTCTCCTCTTTAAACACACTGTTATCTCTCCTCTATTGATTTTGGAATATGATTTACAAATTAAGGAAAGTTAATGTAATTTATGTTGTAATTTAAATTTATTTTTCTCTTCCTCTAAGGCGTTAGCCAAGAGGGATCTTCCCCGTCCTAAATCTAGTTATGTCTAAAATAACGACAAAATTAGAACATTCTGGTTTTCCTGTTAGTGAAGAACAAATGTTGGAGAAAACATTTTCTACTTTTCATGCTGCTAATTGGAACTTGCAGGAACAATATAGAAATTTGAACTTAAATGTCATTCTGATTTAATTTCATGTTTCTTTGTTGTTGAACATCATGAGGTTATAAAGAAAAATCAAGAGGCTTGTCCAACTGGTTATTCAGAGGAATCTGAAACTTATGTAACATCTTTCTCTAATATGAGAAATGGACGAGGTGGTCGTGGCAACGATCACAACATAAATGATAGAGATGGTGCCTACCACTCTAGAGGATGTGGTTGTGGTAACGATCACCAATAAGATACCGGAGATGGTGGCTACGACTTTGGAGGACGTGGTTGTGGGACCAATCAAAACTGGAATAACATAGATGGCGACTACCACTCTGGTGGGCGTGATTACGGTCGTAGCCAACGTGGACGTTACAATAACTCGAGTACTAGCCTTATCCATCTAGTCGACAAGATAAAGAAAAAATGACTTTAAATGAACCACTTGAAGTGTAAACTAAATCATGTTATAGATGTGGTATGACATGTCATTGGAAAATGACCTGTAAAATTGCAAAACATCTGGTAGATCTTTATCAAGCGTCGTTAAAGAAATCAACGACCAATACAAAAATGAACCACATGGAGATAGGTGGTCACTCCTATAACACTAGATTGGATGTGTCTGATTATCTAGTTGATGAGGTGGAAATACATAATATTGATTCAGTGATCGAGTTATTTCCCATTGATTACGTCAGTAATCTTGAAATTCCAAGGGATTGTGTTCTGGAAAGTGAACGAGATATATACTATGGTCGCTTTGGTCATCTATCTTCCGCTGAATTTGACAAACTACTTGATAAAGAATTTGACAAACTGTTTGGTCAAATCTAATGTTTTCTTGAATTTGTTATATTTGTACATATTATTTTGTTTCCTTTAATAATGTAATATTATCGCGTTCATATCTATATAATAAAACGGGTTGAAGAGTGGTGACTGGGACAAACCTATGATAAATCTTGGTCATTCGTTTATACCATGATAAATCATGGCCTTCCTTACGTAACTCTAATTTATTGCTAACAACATTGGATGTTTAATTGGTTATAACTATTCTATTAGTTAATCTAAGTCGTTAATCAAATAGATTGACCAATCTGAGGCGTTGAATCAGCCCAAAACAAAAGAATTGAGTAAGAAATTTGATGTAGACTTGGACGGTCAAAATCCGCACTTCATACAAAAATTAATGGACGTTTTAATGCCATGGAATATGGTTATCCTAATGCTAATCAAGTTAGCAACATAAATTATTGTTTATTATTTGGAACTCAGGAATTTGAGTAGCTTTTTGAAGGGGTGACATTTAAGTTGCAATGAAATGAGCAGTTACTTTTTCATCTTCCTCTTCAACACTTTGCCTTAAAAATTGCAGTGAATTGTCGAAATTAAATGGACAATCGAATTAAGCCGTTACATTTCTTCCCCTTCCCTTTTTAATACTTCACTTTCAAACCCAGAATTGAAACCCATAACTGAATTCGATATCCGTTACAAACTTTGGAAAAACTTACTCTTTTGGTACTTACCGATGTCTATATAAATTTGGGATTACTTTCCCTAACATTTATTTAAATGTTAGGTCCATTGTTCTATTTTTCTGGTTGCTCTTCCCTTATGTTGCATATAGATATCAACCTTTAGGTTTCAAGTCGGTTTAATTTTTTGCTTCGCCAGTTTGGTGTATTTTTTAAGGCAATTTTTTTTTCACCTTTCAGATTTTTTTTTTGTTATTTAAATAATACTAATACTAATAAAAATTCTCAATACCTTACACAAATTTTTTTTCTTTCTGCAGATATAGTATGTTGAATAATCTAAGGCGAAGACGGTTTTTTAGAGGTTTCTAACAATATGTGAAGAGCTTATTCTTATAAAATTTCATAGTAGAATTTTTCATAACTTTGCCATTATTTTCTCTTTTCAATGATTTGTTGAATTCTTTTTATGTAATATCATCTCAATAATTACTCTCTGTTTTTTCCAGATTTAGAAGAAATGTAGCAAAGAACTACTAAGAGTGGTAACACAAAGAGTCTTGTTTAATTTGTAGAAGCAAGGTATTGGAAAAGAATGGTAATGCAAAGAAAGTGAATGAACTACAAAATTGTGTCATAAGTGGCAAATATTGTTATCATGGACGAGGAACCTGTTAAATACGATAAAAAAGAAAAGGCAAAGCAAGAAGAGTCAAGTATAAAACTTTTTTGAAGTTAGACATTGGGTCGCCTAGACGTTCGTTTTTTATTGAATACGTCAAGGATGTGCAGAGAGCACTATTTACCTAATATCTTCAACAACAAAAAATAGAAATCAAATATGGAGAAAAGTTACACTGTGATGTTAACAATGTAAAGATGAACTAATAGGCTATTAAAAGTGACATGTTTATTGTAAAGCTTGATATTGAGTTGTTTTCGATATTGAAATTTCATTTTCCTTTGTTGGTAAATAGTGTTTTAGGGTATCCAAACAACGTAAACATTTCCCATATACAATCTGGAAGAAAGATGAATGGTTGTTTTTGTTAGTATACTTTTTTTTTATTTGAGCCTCGTATGACGCGATAAAAGTACTTTCCTGTGCCCGTAGGGCACGGGTTATACCTAGTAATATAAACATGTTATAATTATCTTATGTCCCCCACTTTCACATTTAGACTTCATAATTTTTAACGATGGAAATTAACTAGTTTCGAAAAAAATTATGTAATAATGAGATTAACATTATAGATAATAATCAAATTATAAATGTGAAATTAAGAAATAAAAGATTTTTGGTATGAAATAATGAGATGACCCAAAATCAAATAGATAGTCAAAAATCTTCCGACAATTTCAAAGTTGTTTGTGTTTGAATCACTGAACTCATCGTTAGTTCTTTTAACAACTTTTTTTGAATGAGTGATTCCATTAATCCAAAACACTAAGTCCATTACATATTAGGTCGCGGCTTTGGGGCATAAAGAAAAGTCTATAGGGCATAAAGTCTTGCGTCAACTAGGTTGGACTAACGGGGCATATCAATTTTAGGTCTAAAACTTATTTTCTTGATTTTTGCTCTCTAATCTTTATCTCCTTCTCTCTTCATTGTTTCTTTCTCTCTCGGAATCACATCCCCAAATTAAAAAAACGTTTCATCTTCCCTTCTTAACTTACCATTTATCCTTCCTCCATTTTTCCCTAGTTTTCAACTACCCATTTTTGTGTTCTTATCTTTGATCCATCTTTCATATAGAAAATGAAAGAAATTCTTCACATTCAAGATGGTCAATGTGGTAACCAAGTCAGTACCAAGTTATGAGAAGTTGCTTTGATGGGAAACCTTATGGGAAACGAACACAATGAAAGAGTAAAGCTTGAGAAGGCTGATTCAAAGCCTGATGACGACGAAAGGAAAAGTTTAGCGATTAAACTTATTTCAGGGAGAACAATGAATACCAATGTGTTAAAAGAGATTCTAAAGGGAGCTTGGAAACCTATAGGTCGTATGTGGTTAAACGAATTCTATGAAAACTCTTATCTCATTAATTTTGAACTAACAACTGATAGGGAAAAGGTCGAGGAAGGAGCGCCATGGTATGTGCAGGATGAACTATTGATTTTAGAAAGATGTGAAAGAAATAAAATCCCTCAAGATTACTGTTTCAAGAATGTGGACTTTAACATACAAATTCATGGATTGCCTGCGGAATACCTAACTATAAAAGCAGTGAAGAAGATAGGAGCATTGATAGGAAAACCACATGAAATACCAATAGATGAAGTTAGTAAGTGGGGGAGATATGCTAGAATTAGGGTGTGCATTGATATAACAAAAACCTTAAAAACAGAGGTAACTGTTGATCTCTTGGAAAACAAACAATGTACTCTGAAAATTAAATACGAAAAATTGGTTAAATGTTGCTATTATTGTGGTAAGATTGGGCATGTGATGGTAGATTGTGAAGTCAGAGCTAAAGTAAGAGAAGCGATCTCAGATCAATGGTCTACTGAAAAACAGGAGCAAGCAAAGACCTTACTAATGCCAAGGTTTTCTAAGGATATGAAAGCAAATTTTAGGAGAAACTTTAAACTAGATGAAGGAAGAATGGCTAGAGAAGAAAGGTTAGACGGGAATTCCAGTCGAAAACCGATGGAGGTCATGATGACAACAGAAAAGGAAAAGGACCAGTTAACGCCCCGAAAAGAATCAACAATTTCAAATGATTCTCATACATTAAAAACTGGAAACCTACACAAAAATAAACTCCAATCGGGAAGCAATTCTAGCAGCAATCAATTGGATGAAGACACAATTACACAAATTATTGTTAGGCCGTTTAACCGGAGTACAGAACTAATAGGAGTAGAAGATCTGGCTTGTGGCTTGAAAATGAAAGATGCGACTGAGAGCGGGGACGAGGTTGTGGGAAGACCCTGGGAAAGGGAAGATCCGAACAATAAAAGCTTGTCGTCTTCGGATGGAGTTATTACAGGTAATGCTGGTGTAGGGAAGAAGCTTAATGAACAAACATGGCAAACTCAGGGTCCTAGAGTAGAAGAAATAAAATTGCAAATTCTAAAATGCTTGTCTATGAAGTGAAGAAAAAAGATGTAATTGAAACTGGGAAAATTGTTAAAGCAGGTGGAAGCAATAATTGGAGTAATGAAGGAAGGATGGATGAAGGAGGTTTACCAAAGAAGAAACTGTTAGATACCTCGGCACAAGTTGATCACAAACAGGGTACTCCTTACCATACAAACAATCATAGATTATGGAAAAAAATGGCGCGGGAATTATCAACAGACTTGAAAATTAACCCTGCACCATTAGGTAAGACTTCTAAGAGAACTCGAGACAATGAATTGGTAAATAAAGTAGATAGAGAAGAGGAAGCTAAAAGAGCTCGCGTAGAGCAAGGAAATGAGAGAACTTCATGGGTAAAGGCGGCCAGCCCTCAAAGGCCGCAAACTCAATGATTATACAAAGCTGGAATTGTCGGGGAGTAGGGAATGCTCCGACAATTCTGTCCGTCAATTCATTCCTTCGGGCGATTAAACCATCAATTATTTTTTTGTCTGAGACGAAGCTATCACAAAAATCGTCACAAAGCTGGATAAGAAAATTGAGTTACAAAAATCATTATATTGTGCCATCTATGGGTTTGAGTGGTGGACTTTGGCTACTTTGGGATGATGAAGTAAACATTGAAATAATATCATCTTCTTCCAATCATATTCATTCTCGAATAAAAGAACCTGGTGATACACAACAATGGAGCCTATTATCTGTCTACGGACCACCATGTTGCAATGACAGGGAAGAGTTTTGGGATTTCATGAGGAATTTCAATGATCAAATTCATGAACCTTGGTGTACAATGGGGGTTTTCAATGCAATTATGACAGATATGGAAAAATGGGGAGGATCGGGGATGAATAGAAGATCTGCAGAACAATTTAGATCGATGATTTCAGACTGTGAATTAATTGATATAGGTTATTCAGGACCGGCATACACGTGGGTAAATGGAAGAGAAGTTAATTCACATATCAGAGAGAGGCTAGATAGAGTTCTTGCAAATCCATTATGGAAAATTCAATTTCCTGACTCACTGGTAAAGCACTTACCTAGGTACAACAATGATCATGCACCGATTATTCTAAATACCTCGAAACCAAAGATTAAAGGGTGTATGCCCTTCAGGTTCGAAGCTCATTGGACGGTCCACGATGAATTTGACAATATGATGATGGAAACTTGGGGTGCAGTAAGGGGAGGATTTATACGAAAGCTACCACAATTGGCAAAGAAATTAAAGAAGTGGAGTAGAGAAAAAGTGGGACAACTATTCAACAAAATAAAAGAAGCCGAACAAGAGCTGCTACTTATACAAAATCAACCACCATCACAGGCTTCCATTCATGACGAAGTTCGGGTTGTACAAAGACTGAAGGATTTGCGAAAAATGGAAGAGATTTATTGGTTACAGAGGGCAAAACGACATTGGGTGCAGGATATAGACAGGAATACAAGATTCTTTCATCTATCAGTTCTAAACAGACGAAGGAAAAACAATATTCTAACGGTTAAATTAGACGACCATTCGTGGTCGGACGATCCAACCAAAATTACTAATGTTTTTCTTGAACATTTTTTCAGGGCTTCCAGGGCAGAACCTATATCAGATTTTCCTGAAGCTTTGACAATGACAGATCGCCCACTATTGGCAACCGAGAACATGGCGATAAGCATCCCCCCTTCGAAGGAAGAAATTGGGCAAACAATTAAAGAGATGAAAACGTGTAAAGCTCCTGGCCCAGATGGATTTTCTCCAATCTTCTATAAGAAATGTTGGGGTGTCATAGGTGATGAAGTCACAACACAAATTCGAACAATTTTTGAATCAGGACAACTCCCAGGTAATCTGAATCATACCAACATTGCTCTAATTCCTAAGAAACAGAATCCCGAAAGACCAATCGATTACAGACCAATTGCCTTATGCAATGTCCTATATCGAGTTATTACCAAAATCCTGACGAACAGATTCAGACCTCTTCTTGGTAGGCTAATATCGGAGGTGCAGAATGCTTTTATTCCGGGTCGACAAATATCGGATAATATTATAATAGCCCAAGAAATTTTTCATTCACTTTCTACTACTTCGGTAAAAGATGGTTCGTTCGCTATGAAAGTGGACATGGCTAAAGCATATGATAGAGTTGACTGGAATTTTTTGGGAGAGGTATTGAAGAGATACGGTATTATTGCAAACACCCATCTACTTATTATGAATTGTGTCACAACGGCTTCTTTCTCCATTTTACTGAAAGGCAGACGAAAGGGATATTTCTACAGTGAGAGAGGACTACGGCAGGGGTGTCCTCTTAGTCCGTATTTATTCATTCTATGTTCGGAAACTCTTACTAAATTGGTGGTTCAGGCAGAAACAAATGGGTTGTATAATGGTCTGAAAATTAATCGTTATGCACCGAGTGTAAGTCACCTCATGTTTGCGGACGATCTATTTTTCTTTGGCAAAGCTTCAACCGAGAATATAAGTTCGTTAAAGAATATATTAGATATCTATGCAAATTGTTCGGGGCAAAAGATAAATTATACGAAATCAGCAATACACTTGAGTGCAAATTGCGATGCAGGAAAGAGGGAGATGACTTTACAGACTCTAGGAGTAAAGGAGATGGAATCTGAAGATGTATATATGGGGAATTTTCTGTTAAAGCCGAAACATAAAATATCTTCTTATGATTTTATTTTGCAAAAAGTGGAAAAAAAGCTTACGGGGTGGAAGAGAAGCTCGTTATCACACGCAGGGCGAACAATTCTTCTCAAGAGTGAGCTCTCGTCTATTCCAATATACTTCTTATCGACAAATCTAGTACCAAAAGGAATTATTAACAAAATTGAGAAATGTCAAAGAAACTTTTGGTGGGGGCATAATTTAGAGAAGTCGAAGATGCATTACATAAATTGGGAAAGACTACAAGCTACTCAGAAAGATGGAGGTCTTGGAATAAGAAATTTAGGAATTGTTAATCAAGCTTTGGTTGGTAAATTAGTTTGGAGATTTCAGAAAGAACGGGATGCTATTTGGGTACGGTTATTAACAGCAAAGTACCTTAAACATATTGACTTTTGGAAGTTTCAACCAAAACCATCAACTCTTTCAACATCAACGTGGAAGAGTATGCTGAAATTGAGAGAAGCTATACAAAAAGGTATGTGTTATGTAGTAGGAAATGGCAAAACAATTAGAATTTGGGAGGACCCTTGGGTACCCAATTTGAGGGGGTTCAAACCTGGGAGAAGATGGGAGGATCAAACTGAAACTGGTCATATTTATGTGAGTGAACTTATTGATATAGATGGATCGTGGAAAAAGAGGTTCATAGAAGAGACGTTTGATCCCTTAGCTACAAGTGCAATTCTTATGATAAATTTACCGGGCAGAGATATAGATGATAAACTTGTGTGGATACATACAGAAAAAGGAAGTTTCACGACGAAATCATTATACACATCGATCGTGAAAGACATGCCAACCACATATAGAATTTTAGAACTCCCTTTTGGCTTAACTTGGAAAAAGATTTGGTCAAGGCTCAACCTTGCCCCAAGAATTAAAACTTTTGTCTGGAGAGTTCTTCATAACGCTTTACCAACAAAGAAAAAATCTCTCAAATTTAATCCAAGTGCATCAAAATTATGTGAGTTTTGCAAAGAAGAAGAAGAGGATGTCGACCATATATTCAGAAAGTGTCGTATGGCACGAGAAACATGGATTTGTCCACCATTAGAGTTGAGGCTGGAAGGAGAAAGAAACTTTCATGATATTTTATGTAATTGGTTGGCAGGGGAAGAGGATGACAAGGTAATCGCACTACGCATTTGTGTACTATGGTACTTATGGAAAGCTCGGAACAAATTGGTCTTTGGAGAACAACCCCATGGAAGTCGACAAATTATAAATGTTGCAATGGAGTTAAATGATGAGTTCGAAGTACAAAATATACCCGATAATAACTCACCAGGAGAAGGGAAAAGCTGGACTCCTCCTGGTCCTAAAGAGCTAAAGATCAACTTCGACGCTGGGTATGTAGATAGAAGAGCGGACATAGCAGCAGTTTGTAGGAACTACAAAGGTGAATTCGTAATGGCTCTAGTTCATTCAACATCAGCAACGTCAACACTAGAAGCAGAGGCAAAGGCAGCACCACTAGCCATGAAAATTGCAACTGATTTGCATCAGTACATATGCATTATAGAAGGGGACTCAATCAATGTTGTGAAAGCTTGCTCCAGCTCCGAAGAGGATATCCCGTGGAAGATTCGATCAACGATTATTGACATAAAGAACAATAAGAGAAATCTGACCGAGTGTTACTTCTCTTTTTGTCCACGAAATGCGAATAAAGTCGCACATTTTTTAGTGAAGGAGTTGAAGGAGACGTCCTTCGACCAAGGTGACAATGCGAACAATTGTCGGATAGGACAATTGATGTGGAAGATCATCAAGTCCGATTGATTTAGGGATCGTAGAGTTGTAGCTAGAGACCAACTACGATCGTCGAATTACGAAGTAATTCGCGGCTAACTTCGATCGGATCCTACAACGGGTTACACGTAAGAGTGACAAATTGATCTAGGATATGACTAGTGGGAGTGAGATATAATAATGGGAGTGTCCCATAAACATATCTCATAGGCCTAAAAAGGAATTAGGCAAAGATAGTACAAAAAGGCCAAAAACAGGGTTTTTGGGCCTAGACCGGTTCAGGTACTTCTAGGACTCGGATTGGGCTGAATTTTGGAGGGTTAGTTGCTGATATAATAAACATTATATCTGCCAATTTTCGTGGTGTTTGGACACCTCCTCCTTAGGGAATTGAGAAAATACCAATAGTTGCTATTTTCGACTATTTCCTTAAATCTTATTCTAAAGGGTGTTTTAGGAAACCTAAAAGGAGGTGGATTCTTATTAGGGTTCTATATAAACACTCTTAGGGCAGAGAATAAGGTGTGGAATTTCTCTCTGAGCTTTCTTACTCTACCACATCAAGTAGAGAGGAGAAAGTGAGCTAATTCCCATTACTATCAATCTAGTCAAAGAAGGTGTTCTTCTTTTCCAACCACCATTGGTGTGCTAGCTATACAACAAGGTGGGAGATCAAATTGATTGCTCGTGTCCCAAGTAGAGGAGCTACACTTGAAGCTCTTGGTCTTCTTCAATCAATTCAACTAGTTCGAGGGAAAAGCGATTAAGGTAATCTACTATCTCCATTAGATTAATTACTAGTTTTGCATGTGATCCTGGGAATACTAGTGTAGACATTAGATGTCATATTTCCGCTATAAACACTATTAGAAGGGTGTAAATCCCTACAGTGGCGTCAGAGCCTCTTGCTATTAACTAGTTTTTGCTAAGAATCGAACTAATTTATATGCTTGATAGTTTGAAAATTGAGTTTATAAAAGTATATTAAAAGGTATTTTAACTCATAATTTGATAGGATTCAATAAATTTTCAAATTGAGAATCACATTGATGATTAAAAGTGTTTTAAAAGTCTCAATTTGATTGAATTTCAAACTAATCCATGCTTGATTAAATTGATAGTTATATTTAAAAAGATTTTAAAACATAAAATTTGATTAATTTTGAATTGGATTCAAAGATTTTTCAAAATTGATTTCAAAATTGTTCTTTGAAAAATTTCAAAAACCTAGATTTTGATCCAAAATTGGTTTGATTAAGAGTTGTTTTTAAGTTTTGGAAACTTTTGAAAAAAACAAAATTTTGGAATTTTAGAATTTTAGAAGTGTTCTAAAAGGAGTAGTTTTGACTTTAGGAAGCTCTCAAAACAAATTTGGAAAAATTTAAAAGTTTCTAAAAGTTTTAAAATTTTTTTAGAAGTGTTCTAAAAGGAATTTCAAAAATTTAAGAAAAGTTTTAAAAATTGGAAAATAGCAACTTAGAGTTGCATAAGGAAAAAAAAAAAAAATTTCTTTTTGCAAACTAGGGTTTTGAAAAGCCCTAGTGTCCGGCCAGGAAGCTTCCTGGCCGGACCAGAAGCTCCTGGACGCGTCCAGAGCAGCTGCTGAGACGCGTCTTGAAGACGCGACCAGCAGCTGCGACAGAAGCTTCTGGACGCGTCTGTGAGACGCGTCCAGAGCAGCTACTAAGGACGCGTCTTGAAGACGCGTTCAGGTCGCGTCTTGAAGACGCGTCCAGGTCGCGTCTTCAAGACGCGTCCAGGTCGCGTCTAAGACGCGACCAGCAACTGCGAAGGAGCTTCCTGGACGCGTCCAGAGCACTCGACCAGACGCGTCTTGGGGACGCGTCTGGGAGGTTCTGGGTGTCTCGGACTAGTCCGAGACACCTAGTGCTGGTCCGGTCCAGTACCAGACACGTCTAGGACGCGTCTGGTACATGGACTAGCGTCCTGACTCCGGCCAGGACGAGACCAGGCCTTGATAGGCCTCGGCCAGGACATGCCGGCCCTATGGGCCGTGCTATGTCCGGACCTTGCCCGAGCCCTTTTTGGGCTTGGGCCGGGACTTGTCTAGGACTTGTCCCGGGCTTTTTCGAGGCTTTTCGGACCACGAAAAGGGACCATCATTCGAGTGGGAGTTTTTGCCAAAAATTTTTCCGATTCCAAC
>BEHA01001700.1:457385-470117 GCA_002897215.1 Eschscholzia californica subsp. californica
ATCCGACGGATAATATAAAATCTTTTTATGTAAATACACTAAAAAAAAGAAGAAGGGTATCTATGTAAATCAATCAAAATTGGTTAGAATAACTACCCACATATTTCTCTCCCTATTTTTTTCCCACGGATTACATCTTAGAAACTACCAGCTTTATTAGAAAATCTCCCATAAATCAGTCAAAATTGGTTAGAATAACTAACCCACTCTCCCATATCTTCCTAATTTCACTTAGGTTGTGTTTGATAGCAACTTGGGAAAAGGAAAAAATTTGGAGAAACATTTACTCGGAGAATAATTTACTCCAAGAAACATTTTCTTTCAGAATAGTTTCTATTTTTCCGTCGTTTGGTTCGCTAAGGGAAAATATTTTATTTTCTCATTTTTCTATTTTTTCACGGTTCAGTTAATAAAAGAACGTGCTTTATTCCTGTTCCTTTGCGATCAATGTATACATAAGTATTCAAATGGGCTTAGGTTCATTCAGAGGTAGTTTATTATAATATGAATTAATCACAAAAACAATAAGCATAGAAACAAAAGCTAACAACTACAGTAAAAATGATGAAGAATCCAATTGGGTATTCTGGTTCAGGTGGTTGATGATGGTACTCTTTCTCCTCTTTTCCAATTAAAAGGTAAGCTAAACTGTCAATGATAATATTTTTTTTGTTGAACTACTGTCAATGGTAATAATGTGAAAAAAATTGATTTATTTGGTTGAGATCTCATTTACATGCTAGCCCATAGTGTAGGGGTAGGGGCAGTCAACATGTAGTGACTGGTGAATGTTAGGCTTTAGGCTACTTTTTTGGTTAATAGATTTCTCTTCCCGAGAAGAAAAACTTTCCCTAATAATAGGTGGGTAAGAGATTCTCTAATAGTGGGGAAAAAATAGGGCCAAAAAGTCACGTGAGTTGGTTTTTTTCTTTCTCCTAATTGCTTGTCAAACACATTGAAAATTAAGATTTAGGAGAAAATGTTTCTCTTTTCCCCGGAGAAAGTGTCTATCAAACACAACCTAATAATTTGAAAGTAAATCCCCCAATTTTTTTTTATCAAATCTTTTCTGTTAGTGATATTTCTTCCATAAATATAGTTTTCCCTCTCTCCTCTTTAAACACACTGTTATCTCTCCTCTATTTATTTTGGAATATGATTTACAAATTAAGGGAAGTTAATGTAATTTATGTTGTAATTTAAATTTATTTTTCTCTTCCTCAAAAGTGTTAGCTAAGAGGGATCTTCCCCGTTCGTAGGACGGGGAAGAAACCTAGTTATGTCTAAAATAACGACAAAATTAGAACATTCTGGTTTTCCTATTAGTGAAGAACAAATGTTGGAGAAAACATTGTTTACTTTTCATGCTTCTAATTGGAACTTGCAGGAACAATATAGAACTATGAACTTTAAATGTCATTCTGATTTAATTTCATGTTTTTTTGTTGTTGAACAACATCGCGAGGTTATAAATAAAAATCAAGAGGCTCGTCCAACTGGTTATTCAGAGGTATCTGAAACTTATGTAACATCTTTCTCTAATATGAGAAATGGACGAGGTGGTCGTGGCAACGATCACAACATAAATGATAGAGATGGTGCCTACCACTCTAGAGGATCTGGTCGTGGTAACGATCACCAATTAGATACCGGAGATGGTGGCTACGACTTTGGAGGACGTGGTTGTGGGACCAATCAAAACTGGAATAACATAGATGGCGACTACCACTCTGGTGGGCGTGGTTACGGTCGTAGCCAACGTGGGCGTTACAATAACTCGAGTACTAGACCTTATCCATCTAGTCGACAAGATAAAGAAAAAATGACTTTAAATGAACCACTTGAAGTGTAAACTAAATCATGTTATAGATGTGGTATGACATGTCATTGGCAAATGACCTGTAAAATTGCAAAACATCTGGTAGATCTTTACCAAGCGTCGTTAAAGAAATCAACGACCAATACAGAAATGAACCACATGAAGATAGGTGGTCACTCCTATAACACTAGATTGGATGTGTCTAATTATCTAGTTGATGAGGTAGAAATACATAATATTGAATCAGTGATCGAGTTATTTCCCGTTGATTACGTCAGTAATCTTGAAATTCCAAGGGATTGTGTTCTGGAAAGTGAACGAGATATATACTATGGTCGCTTTGGTCATCTATCTTCCGCTGAATTTGACAAACTACTTGATAAAGAATTTGACAAACTGTTTGGTCAAATCTAATGTTTTCTCAAATTTGTTATATTTGTACATATTATTTTGTTTCCTTTAATAATGTAATATTATCGCGTTCATATAATATAAACATGTTATAATTATCTTATGTCCCCCACTTTCATATTTAGACTTCATAATTTTTAACGATGGAAATTAACTAGTTTCGAAAAAAATTATGTAATGATGAGATTAACATTATAGATAATAATCAAATTATAAATGTGAAATTAAGAAATATAAATTTTTGGTATGAAATAATGAGATGACCCAAAATCAAATAGATAGCCAAAAATCTTTCGACAATTTCAAAGTTGTTTGTGTTTGAATCACTGAACTCATCGTTAGTTCTTTTAACAACTTTTTTTGAATGAGTGATTCCATTAATCCAAAACACTAAGTCCATTACATATTAGGTCGCGGTTTTGGGGTATAAAGAAAAGTCTATAGGGCATAAAGTCTTGCGTCAATTAGGTTGGACTAACGGGGCATATCTATTTTAGGTCTAAAACTTATTTTCTTGATTTTTGTTCTATAATCTTTATCTCCTTCTCTCTTCATTGTTTCTTTCTCTCTGGGAATCACACCTCCAAATTAAAAAACGTTTCATCTTCCCTTCTTAACTTACCATTTATCATTATTCCATTTTTCCCTGGTTTTCAACTATCCATTTTTGTGTTCTTATCTTTGATCAATCTTTCATATAGAAAATGAAAGAAATTCTTCACATTCAAGATGGTCAATGTGGTAACCAAGTCAGTACCAAGTTATGAGAAGTTGTTTGTGTCGAACACGACATCAATCGCACTAGGAAGGAGATTCCAAACTTCAATTTGAGAACTATTTTTGCATTGGAATCGGTGCCAAGTTCCTGGGTAGTTGTTTGTGGTGAACTTCAATTTGAGATCCAACTTTCGCATTGAAAAACTGTAATCACTTGCGATATTTCCTTTTTAAGGGTATATTTCTACTGGTCTGAGATCCAACTTTTGCATTGAAATGGTGGGTGAAAAGTATTTGTGTTGATTTATGTGTGTTCCAGGTTTTTCATTCATTAGGGGCAAAACTGGATCTGAAATGGTAACTTTTTTATTTCATATATCACAACGAATTACCTAGATGCGATGAAGCTTAGATTCTATGTTATTTCATCACTCAGGTCTCTGGTTTGCGGAACCCTATAATGCAACTTTGCCTTTGTTTTTTATACAACGATTGGTGTGTGACTTGAGAGAGACCAAGAGAGAGACAGAGACCAAGAGTGACAGAGACCAAGAGTGAGAGAGAGAGAGAGAGAGAAACAGTTAAAGAGAAGAGAGGATGAGGAGGGGAAAAGATGGAGAGAGATGAGGAAAAGGAGAGGGGAAATGCTAAATGTACAAAGAATCTTTGACAAGATTCTTGACAAAATACTAAGTGAACGGTCCCGATCAAAGTCAAACTTTGAAAATCTTTGATCAATTTTTGTCTTTTAGTGAAAATCAGTCATTAAGTTATGAATTTTGTCAAGGACTTTGTACATGTAGCACTCCCGGAGAGGAGAGAGACGAAGATTAGGGAGCAAAAGTCAAAAAGTTCAACTTTTAGACTCAAAATGAATATGTTTTGCTAGTGATATACAGTTGCTAAAGTGGTTATGCCCGAGATATTTTTCTTATTCCCCAAAGCGGCCCAAAGCCGCGACCTACGTATTAATGTTAGAAGGACCAAAGTGAGAGTAATAATATCGTAAACAATAGACCATTCAACCAGAGCCAGAGCACATGGGGGAGTAAAGCCGCAAAAGTGATGTTATGAAGGGCTGTATTGGAATCTCTCCAACAATGAGACAGGGACACGTTCCTCTCCCTTACTCTTCCACACAGAATCTCCTTCGAAATGAAAGTCGTAGTATCAGTTATGAGTTTCAGCCAACTCGAACCCTAGCCAGTGCCCTTTCATTTCGCTGTGAACTGCGATGGGAGAGAATCGTGCCGATCTTGACTCCACCACCTCTGCAGAAGCTAGTTCTCAACGAAACGCTCCATCTATGTATGAACCTGTAAATCATCAAAAGAAGAAGATGAAGTTCTTTTTTATCTCTTACTTTCTGTCTATATATCTTTCTCTCATCTGTTCTTAATCGTTTCTCTTATAGAAATTGGTTATCTGGGTAAAACAGAAAAGAAATCAAAATTTTTGTTTCAGGGATTTAGAAGAAAGGAGAGAAATAGATAGGATAGAATTGGAAGGGAACATGTACCAGTGCAAGCATTGCAAGACTCCTCTTGCTGTTCCTCAAAATATCGTTTCAAAGGTTTGATTTCCTCAGACTCTCTTTCTCTCTCTTTACTTTCTGTTCTTTAATCTATTGTTTAGAATGTTTTGATTCTTGATCAGTAACTACATAATGGGGTTTTGGATTTCACTTTGTTTAGTAGTTTGATACTTGATTAGTTTAAACAATATCCAATTTGATGATCTGTGTGATTTCTTCAAAATTTCATGTGGGACTACTCGATCATCTTGATTATTGGATTTTTCTTGGTTTGCTGCATTGGTATTCTCATAGATGTTTAGACCTATAGTAATCATTGGGTTTTCTAGTTAGTATTTTGATTTTGAGAGATTCCTCCGGTTTCATCTACATTTAGTTTTGGGCTTGTTATGAGTTCTCGATAGGGAAATTGGTATTAGCAAATGATCTTCATGCCATTAGTTTATCTATCTACTTTTCCGAAGTTCCTGTCTGTGTTTTTCATGCATGCTTTTCATGCCTAAGGGGGTCACTTGGAACTACCTAAGTGAAGGCTACAAGAAGAATAGTTCGAGGAAGGCCTTCATCGAGAGGAATTCCAGAACTGCAATTAGGTTTTTTGGTCTGTAAGCCTTCGATGAAAGTTTCTTTAGTTATCGAGTCTAATGATTCGCTTTATCTATGAATTTGTTGCTACTTAACAACAAACACGTGGCTTTTGAGGATTTTTGTCGCGTTGACAATTTTTCATATTGACACGCACCTCCGAAACTCCGAATCTTGAATGCTTATATTTCTGATGATATGGTTTGTTACTTCACTCCACATCTAGAATCAGGGTTGTTAATTATGATTATTCTTTAGTACTTAGGCTTTCCTTTTTCTCCCAACTTTACGGATTACAAGTAATTCCTAAATCTGTCCATGGTGGTCAATTGAAAATATAAATTGCTCGTAAAGTGGAGTCGCTGTTGGTGGCTGTGTAGGTGGACTTACAAGTACGCTCAAGCTTAGTAATAACACTAGTCAAGTTTGGAATTCTTTTTTAACTTCATATGACATCAATAGACTAATACGCGATTATTCTTTCTTGCATATAAGTCCCTAGTTGTTATTAGCCATACTTCAAATGCTTCAGCTGGCAACTTTTCTAACGTAATTCCTTTTTATATTCAGCATTTTCACTGCATGAATGGAAGAGCTTACCTGTTCAATGAAGTGTAAGTCTTTTTTATACATCCGATCTTTCATTTTATACTCAGGCATAGTGATGTAGGACAGAAATGGGAAGCTGGAATTAAGGAAGAAAATAACTTGATTATATTATAGATATAAGAAATAAAGCACTAGTATCACACCAGTACAAACTAGGAATCACTCCTAGAGCCCTTAGGCATCACACCTTTGGGGTATTTGCATCACACAAACACATAAAGCTTAACTAGCTGCTGGAATACTCTCTGTCTGTCCCAAACAGCAGAATTACATGCCTTATATAGGCCTAAAACCCACCTTTGCCATCTTTACTTGTAGACTATTGAACTTCTAAACTCCTAGAGCACTAAAAGACATTATAAAGGACATTTAAGACATTAAAGAGACACTATAAGAAATTAAAGACATTAAAGAGACACTAAAAGGCATTAAAACATTAAACAAGGTGGAACCATTTTGGATTAGGCCCACATTATTCAAGATTCCAGTTGGGCCCTTCATCTAAGACATGCCAAATCAGAACTTGGGCCTTAGAATCTTTCTTTTGACGCCTCCGATACACCTTTTGTGGTTGTTGCTGCCATTCATCTCTATCACATAGGAAAGGATACTGGAATTTTGGTTAATGGACTAGTTCTTTGAATTGTTAATCTTAGATGACCACTTGCTTGTGTTTTTCGAGTTATGAAAATTTTTATCCGGATATTTGCAAATTCATTACCCCTCAGCATACCAATTAGAGCATTATTATCTTCTCGTCGTCTCGTGCAACTTCAAATTTATGGGTTGTGCTGCGTGAAAGAGGAAACTCGTTTCTCATCTGGATCAGTTTGAGCCTAGATATGCTAATTTTGTGGCCATCCAACTCAAAACCAATTGGCAATGAGTGGAGAGGACCTATACATTATATTCTTGGTTAAACTTCTTTGGTTTTCTAAAGCTCAAATCTTCAAATGATCTTATTGCTTTGCTATTTTGAGTGTAAACTGATGTTCATCTTCTTCTGATATGTGACAGTGTGAATGTCTCATTTGGTGAGGAGGAAGACCGGATGATGATGACCGGTGGGCACACTGTTCGTGATATCTCCTGCATTTCCTGCGGATCTATGGTGGGGTGGAGATATGTAAGATACAAAACCGAACTTTTAGATACTAAACCGTTTTATATGCATTAGGATAGTTTTGGACCGTTACGAAGTTGGGATAAAAGCATGTGGCTATGCAATTAGTAGCTCACGTCGAAGTCTTATTCCTTAAATTTTTTTTAGGAAAAAGCACAGGAAAAAAGTCAGCAGTACAAAGAAGGGAAATTCATCCTCGAGAGGTTGGTCGATAACTAGTCCATAAATGTTATTAAATTTGAAGTTCTTGATTTGACTTACTATTTTAGTTCCTAAGCATGGAACTTGTTGTAAATGCATGATTGGAAGCGTATATTATTTTTCAATAATTACGTATCAACTGACTTACATTATTAAATGTCTCGATAATGCTAGCACCAGATAATATCAATAGAAACCACTCCAAAATTTTCTTATAAATTATGATATACCCTGCTCCACTAATTTTATTCAAAATCAGATGTTGTGAAGGTCGTGATTACGTCTGATGTGTACCAGATAGTCGCTTACCCCAACTTGGTTAACTGGACAAGGTTTTATTAGCCTCAAGCTATTAGTGTACTAGACCCTTTAGAACACACACACACATATTGTTGAACGATTCTGACTAGCGACTAGTGATCAGTGTTCGACTACTCCCTACTACTATGTGGGGTCATGGGGAGGAGCAAAAATGGGCTGAACCTGTCGAACTGAAACAGACCGACCAAAACTAAGCGCTTTTTCAACTGAAAGCAAAACAAACTTGATCGATTTTGTTTGACTTTGGGTTGTACATTAGCGTAATATTCCGACTTCTACAGCTTTTCTTCCCCTTTTGAGCAGGTATATGGTGATAGGTCCAGGTGAGAGCTATATCTTGGGCAACCAGGACAGCCAAAGTGATCTTGATGAATGATAAACACTCTGGTCTCAATGTTGCATATCTGATACCTGATGTTACTGTATATTATGTTCAAATATATCTAAGTATATAGGCTTTGTTTGGAAACAATGTGTGATAGACACACGGTCACTAGTTGTTGTTGTTGATCTCTATTATTGAGGTCGCCCTGATAAATAATATTTGTAAACTCTGATTTTGGTTGTCTGGATTCGTGACAAAATAAAAACTTTGGATCTCATATTTGTCCAGTAATTTTGTGATTCGTCAAGGTATATAGACTGAGAATGAGCACGGTGAGATCATGATTTGATCGAACGGTTTAAATCGAATGACATTAGTGTGGAGTTGTTGTGGAAGAAGATAAAAATTCAACTGACAAAACCAATTCAAATCTTCACAATTTACGAGGTCAGTCAGAGACTGGTCAGTCTCTTTTATAGTAGGATATAACTGGTCTGGTCTGAATTCATCTCCTTCCAATTATGTGACCTCCAACGGACGTGATTTAACATTGATTTTTAAATTTGCAGCTTTTATGTTTTATTAAATAAATAAATTTCAAAATAGTTATGCCCTGGCTCTGGGATATGTTTGGCACTTTGGCCCATATAAATAAAATCAACGTTATTAGTTTTTTTGCTTGCTCGACAATGATACATCACAGATGTGATAAGAACGGTAATCGCTAAATTTAAACTCTTACAAAAACGAGTATAAAGTCTAGTCAAACTATGGTCTAATTCCAACTATATTATTTATACTTTAGTAATCAAAGTTCAATAAACTATAGAATCTACTTCATCTAGGAATCGCACCTAGGACGTTCAGGCTTCTTGGTTTTCTGATTTTCTACAACATTATCTTGTTCTTCATCATCTTTGTTATTTTTCTTCTTTGATTTTCTACATTTACTCTTGTAATGACCCATTTTTCCACAGGCAAAACATTTAATCTCTTTCTTTGGTTTTGATCTTCCTTTTGATTTACTAAGGTTATGAGGTTTTCTCCCCTGTCCTTCTGTAACAAGTGCTTCTGAATGAGACTCGTCTGACGCCGATTTTCTTTTTGTTTCTTCATTCAACAAACTACTTGTTACGTGATTCATAATCATTATGCCATTAGGAGTAGAATTGTTAAGAGACACTATTTATGTCTCCCAACTATCTGGTAAAGAATTTAGAAGAAGTAAGACCTGCAACTCATCATCCAAAAATAACTTCATCGCAGAAATTTGATTTACTAGACTTTTCATCTCATTCAAGTGCTGACCAATTGACGTTCCTTCTTTATATTGTAATCTTCATAGCTTTCTGAACAAATAAGCCTTTTTGGCAGCTGTCTTCTGATCATATAACTCTTCTAATTTCCTCCATAGACTAAAAGCGGAAGTTTTCGTCCATACATGATGAAAAACACTAGAGTCTACCAATTGTCGAATAGATCCGACAATCTTTTGATCTAATACCTACCAGTCTTCTTCATCCATCTTCATCGGTTTCGTACCGTGATTTTCAATGGGTGCAGCTAGGTTTTTGCAGTATAACAAATCTTCCATTTTTGCTTTCCACATCAAATAGTTTTCTCATTCTAAGCTAATCATGCGACTAGTATTCCCTTCCATATTTCTGAACGATAAATCTAGCCTGAGCTCTGGTACCACTTGTTAGGAAAAAAATAGCTCAATTAACTTGTTCACGAATATGAAGATAAGAGATGCGAAAGTAAAAGTAGAGACACCAAGATAATTTAACGTGACAAAAAACTCCTCTAAGATAGAAGGTAAAAAAACCACAGGCCTAGTCTAGAAATCTTCCACTATGATTAAATAATGGGTTACACTATTCTTCACCAAACCTATGTGGATAAACCAATTCTTCAAGATGTGCAGAAACACTCTTGGATAACAATTATTCCCTAAACAAATAGAGGATTAACCAACTCTTCAAGATGTGTGGAAACACTCTTGGATAACAACTCTTCCCTACATAAGTAAAGGATTAAGCAACTCTTCAAGATGTGTAGAAACACTCTTGGATAACAACTCTTCCCTACACAAATAAAGGATTAACCAACTCTTTAAGATGTGTGGAAACACTCTTGGATAACAATTCTTCACCAAAAACTATGGTGAATAAACTGAACAAGAAACAGAGAAATAGAAATCTCTTACTCCTTAGTGTTTGAACAAATCTTAGATTACCAAAGACTGGAAAAGTATAATACAAACTAAACTGCTTCATAAGATTAATAATCTTCTTTTCTTCAAACCAATATTCGTCTCCTTCAATCTCTCTTGAAAGAACCACGTCAGAAATCTCTCTTTCTCTAACCTCTCTCTATTCTGAAAGTCTGAATAATATTTTTCATTTCCATTCCCTTTTATAATGATAAACATGGATGTATTCTAATATAAATATAATTTCTTTTTGGGTCGGATTCCTTTTTAGGCAAGACTCATTTTTAAGCTTCAAATAGGAAACCTGTTTCCCACTAAATTAGAAATAAAAGAAATCATATTTCAACTAGGAGTCTTTTTATGAGGAGAGACCCCAACAAATCATAAGTGGATCTTACTATGAAACTATCCCCCATATTAATTTTTTTTTTACCACTTTTGGGCTTATAGTCCAAAAAACGGGCCCTAAACACACATTTAGTCATCTCTAATCCTATAAAGGGTTTGTATACCAAAATATTAATGTAAATGAATATCTAGTCCATTTGTATCAATCTCGAGAGAAAACACAAATCCCTAGAATACATATTAAATCATAGTACCTAAACTAACCTTCCTTATATATAAAAACTGATTTACCTTCAAAATCCCCATTATCTTTTTCCATTTTTATCTCTTACCTTCTCTATCCAATCACGTTTCTATTCAAAGTAACCATTATCTTCATTATCCTCCATAACGGAAATCTGTTTATTTTCTCTCTCTAAAAACGAATCATCTAATAAACCTCCATTAAACTCAGAAATCTTGTTTCATCTTCATTAGAGCAGCTGAAATGTAACGCCCCAAGCCTTAGCAGTTGCCGATATTGTCCCCGCTTTAACCACCCAGGCCCAAGCCCACACGGGTACGCTCACAAGAGTGTCCAGAGACTGGGCTATATGTGTAAGCTCAAGCTTAGTAAGTACCGAGGCCTTTTGGGTGGGCTTGTGGTGCCTTCGCCAAGAACAAAACCCCATACCCGTGTGGGCTTGGGCCTGGGTGGTTAAAGCGGGGACAATATCGGCAACTGCTAAGGCTTGGGGCGTTACATGAAACCTCCATCGTTTATCAGGTTTTACATTGAGAAAGTCTTTGTTCATACCATTGATAAGATTTAATATTGCTGTTCAGGTTAAAGTAACAGATTCTCTCTCTCTAAAATTAAACATAACAGATTTTGATTTTGTTCTCAAAGATTTGTTTATTAATTCATTAACTTTGAATGTTTGAGGTTTATTTTCTCTCTCTAAGACTTTCATTACTGTTTATGATCTTGATGTTTAATCATTCTTTACTGATTCAATCAAATCGAGTATGTTATGTTTGCATCCAATTATCATATCATTTTTCTTTAGATTTAGGTTTAAGCTTCTTGATTTTCTGATATTTCTTCACATCAGATATTTGTATCCGTACAATTTATGAACCAGGTGTTATTCTGTACGGTTTCTCATCATAGAATATACAATATAGGTAGTTTACAATACATTTTCATATTTTTTAGTACATTACGCAAACATCTTCTGTATGATGTTTTTATAACAGAATGTAAAATATATGTATTTTGTTACAAATTATACATACTTTATAAATAGCATGAAAAACAATCTTATAAATCAGCATACATTATATATAATTTATTCAAAATTACGCGTACTTTTTTCCCAAAACAGTTGCCGTTTATAGTACAATAAATGTTCTAAAAGTTATATGTAATTTATTGCACATTATACATATTTTTTTCACATAACAGTGACTTTGTGATTCAAACTAAAGTTCTGTTTGTCTCCTAACACATTATGAAGTTTAACAAACAGTATGCATAATTTATTCCATTATACATGTCGTTTCCAGTAAATTATATGTTTTGTTGACAAATGTATATGTTTTCTTTTTGTAGTTTTGCTGTTACTTGTGGAATTTCCTACAGAATCATCCAATCCAAGTAAGACCCCAAAACTAAAATATGATGGCTGGGATAAAATATTTACTGAAGTTGGTCAGTTGTGTCCTGGTGGTGCAAAAGCATTTCGATATGCTCTTCGACAATATAGTGTAACTGTTGTTTGCCCTTACAAATGGATAGTACATGGATGAGCACCATTTTTGAAATAGAGAAGATTTTGTACTTTTTTTTTGTAACAGAATGTAGGCGATGTGTAATGTAAAAGAAATTATGTGTAATTTATTGAACATGACACACATACAGTTGATAAATTATGTTGTATACATGACAAATGATGATTTCCTCGTCATAAATAACACATAATTTACGTATTTGTTTCATAATTTGTATTCGATGTGTATTTATGTATGAGTAAAGACGAAAATAAATGTTGTTGTAATGTTCCCTGAAAAATATAATATTTCCAAATCTGAATATTAAGTGAGAGAAAGTGATATATACATTTTGTATATTAACCCCCAAATCACGCTAAACTGATCCCATAAAATATACTCTTCCCAAATCTGAAAGTTAAGTGAGAGAAAATTGATTTGAATCGAAAAAAAATTACATAGTAAGATAGAGAAAATTGATTTGGTTTCCAAATCTGTAAAGAAGAGAGAGAAAATTGATTTGGAAATATCTGTGGTGATGGCGTTTCGTTTTGGTTAGGATTTTGGTTTCTGATCCATTCGGGTAATAGAAAAGAGAAATTTGATTTCCAAATCTGTTTAGAGGAGAGAGAAATTATGATTTATTTCTATCCATTTTTTGCTAATAAATCCCCCAAATCACGTCCAAATCCGTCTTTTTAGATTACCTCACCCCCCAAAATTCAAAACGCGCGAAATTTGAGTGTGAGACATTGACGGTACTCTGTTTAGA
>BEHA01001700.1:471378-487079 GCA_002897215.1 Eschscholzia californica subsp. californica
TTCACAATTTACGAGGTCAGTCAGAGACTGGTCAGTCTCTTTTATAGTAGGATATAACTGGTCTGGTCTGAATTCATCTCCTTCCAATTATGTGACCTCCAACGGACGTGATTTAACATTGATTTTTAAATTTGCAGCTTTTATGTTTTATTAAATTTCAAAATAGTTATGCCCCTGGCTCTGGGATATGTTTGGCACTTTGGCCCATATAAATAAAATCAACGTTATTAGTTTTTTTGCTTGCTCGACAATGATACATCACAGATGTGATAAGAACGGTAATCGCTAAATTTAAACTCTTACAAAACGAGTATAAAGTCTAGTCAAACTATGGTCTAATTCCAACTATGTTATTTATACTTTAGTAATCAAAGTTCAATAAACTATAGAATCTAAAAATATAAACTAGAGAACCTACTTCATCTAGGAATCACACCTAGGATGTTTAGGCTTTTGAGTTTTTGATTTTCTACAACATTATCTTGTTCTTCATCATTTTTGTTATTTTTCTTCTTTGATTTTCTGCATTTACTCTTGTAATGACCCATTTTTCCACAACCAAAACATTTAATCTCTTTCTTTGGCTTTGATATTCCCTTTGTTTTAGGCCAGCGCTTTGGGGAAAGCTAAATAGTTTCCGGGGTGTGAAAACTTGGTAAAAAATTGGTCAATTTTGTTTGACAATTTTATTTTGTAAATTGTTAGGGGGAAAAATAAAAAAATCCCCACCTCACCTCATCATCTTCACCGACGAAGGTCGACGGCCGGTCAATTTTCCGGCCGGCGACCTTCAAACATTAAAAAAAAATTTATTTCTCTCTCCTCTCTCTCTAAAAAAACAAATTTTTATTTTATTTTATTTTAAGACCTAGATCTGGTATGTTCTGTTCTTCACGAACAGACCAGATCTAGGTCTTAAAACAAAAAAGAAAATTTTTTTTAGAGAGAGAGAATTTTTTTTTTAATGTTTGAAGGTCGCCGGCCGGAAAATTGACCGGCCGTCGACCTTCGTCGGTGAAGATGATGAGGTGGCAGAGATAGAAGATGAGATGGAGGAGGGAGGAGAGAGGTGAGGTGGAGAGTTTTTTATTTTTATTTTGAAACATATTCCCCATAAAATATGTTTCTCCGGAAAATTTTCAAAATTTTGCATATTCCCTTGAAAATTTCATACCCCGGAAACTATTTAGCTTTCCCCAAAGCGCTGACCTTGATTTATCAGGGTTATGAGGTTTTCTCCCTCGTCCTTCTGTAACAAGTGCTTCTGAATGAGACTTGTCTGATGACAATTTCCTTTTTTGTTTCTTCATTCAATAAACTACTTGTTATGTGATTCATACGCATTATGCCATCAGGAGTAGAATTGCTAAGAGACACTACCAATGTCTCCCAACTATCTGGTAAAGAATTTAGCAGAAGTAAGACCTGCAACTCATCATCCAAACATAACTTCATTGCAAAAATCTGATTTACTAGACTTTTCATCTCATTCAAGTGCTGAGCAATTGAGGTTCCTTCTTTATATTGTAATTTTCCTAGCTTTCTGAACAAATAAGCATTTTTGGCAGCTGTCTTCTGATCATATAACTCTTCTAATTTCCTTCATAGACTAAAAGCGGAAGTCTCCGTCCATACATGATGAAAAACACTAGAGTTTACCAATCATCGAATAGATCCGACAACCTTTCGATCTAATACCTACCAGTCTTCTTCATCCATCTTCATCGGTTTCGTACCATGACTTTCAATGGGTGCAACTAGGTTTTTGCAGTATAACAAATATTCCATTTTTGCTTTCCACATCAAATAGTTTTCTCCATCTAAGCTAATCATGCGACTAGTACTCCCTTCCATATTTCTGAACGATAAATCTAGCCCGAGTTCTGGTACCACTTGTTAGGAAAAAATAACTTAATTAACTTGTTCACGAATATGAAGATAAGAGATGCGAAAGTAAAAGTAGAGACCCCAAGATAATTTAACGTGACAAAAAACTCCTCCAAGATAGAAGGTAAAAAAACCACAGGACCTAGTCTAGAAATCTTCGACTATGATTAAGTAATGGGTTACACTATTCTTCACCAACCTATGTGGATAAACCAAATCTTTTCTTCACCAACCTATGTGGATAAACCAATTCTTCAAGATGTGCAGAAACACTCTTGATTAACAATAATCCCTAAATAAATAGAGGATTAACCAACTCTTCAAGATGTGTGGAAACACTCTTGGATAACAACTCTTCCCTACATAAATAAAGGATTAACCAACTCTTCAAGATGTGTGAAAACACTCTTGGATAACAACTCTTCCCTACACAAATAAAGGATTAACCAACTCTTTAAGATGTGTGGAAACACTCTTGGATAACAATTCTTCACCAAAAACTCTATGGTGAATAAACTGAACAAGAAACAGAGAAATAGAAATCTCTTACTCCTTAGGGTTTGAACAAATCCTAGATTACCAAAGATTGGAAAAGTTTAATACAAACTAAACTGCTTCACAAGATTAATAATCTTCTTTTCTTCAAACCAATATTCTTCTCCTTCAATCTCTCTTGAAAGAACCACTTCAGAAATCTCTCTTTCTCTAACCTCTCTCTGTTCTGAAAGTCAGAATAATATTTTTCCTTTCCATTCCCTTTTATAATGATAAACATGGATGTATTCTAATATAAATAAAATTTCTTTTTGGGTCGCATTCCTTTTTAGGCAAGACTCATTTTTAGGCTTGAAATATGAAACCTGTTTCCCCCTAAATTAGAAATAAAAGAAATCATATTTCAACTAGTAGTCCTTTTATGAGGAGAGACCCCAACAAATCATAAGTGGATCTTACTATGAAACTATCCCTCATACTAATTTTTATCATTTTTGGGCTTATAGTCCAAAAAACGGGCCCTAAACACACATTTAGTCCTCTCTAATCCTATAAAGGGTTTGTAAACCAAAATATTAATGTGAATGGATATCTTGTCCATTTGTATCCATCTCGAGAGAAAACACAAATCCCTAGAATACATATTGATGAGACATGAAAATGTACCATCTGAATCTCTTAACTCGGGTTAGTAGTCCATTTCGAGTTGTTACTCTGATGAGTTACTTGTTTTTCTTTCTCAGGTGTCTTTTACGGGGTTCAGTGTGAAAACAGACGAAATCGAAAGAAATTGGTGTTAGGGGTATTTTGTTCATTTGGTGACAAGGGAAGCATGGTAATCTTGGATAATGTTGATGCTCGGATGAATAGTATGATCAGAGGGGAACCCAACGGCGAAAGCGGGAGTCAAATCGGAGTCCGGTTGAGAGAGTTCGTCCAAATCAAAGTTCGGAGTAAAAGTAGGTTGACTAAATTTACTAGAAGGCACGTGGCATGCATCTGACGGCGTGAAGGATGTTTTCGGTACACAGTTTGGTACATGAGGTGCACATTCGGGACAGGAAATAGAAAGTTGGTACATGAGGTGCACATTCGGGACAGGAAATAGAAATGATTCATTACTTGCATGTTATGAAATTTCGGTATCCCCACAAGATCTGACGGAAGATCCGCCGACACGTGGGCTTAATTCACGTTAGATGGACCATCTCATTTTTCATAAGTGACTCGTGATGCAGGGAATCATTCTTGTTTGACCAGGTAACAACCCACGTTGGTGATTAGTGCCTAGGGGTGGGAATCGGTTCGGACGGGCGGAAAATGGAAACTAAGTCAACCGGTCCGGGCGGAACGAGCATAAGTCTTAAGTGTCCATTCGGACATCTGGACAAAACGGGCGGGTATTTCAGATTTTTCTTTAACAAAGTGCCCGTCCGTGACCGTTTTGATAGTCGGGCAAACCGGGTATCGGTCGGTCGGGAACCGGTTACTAATGAACACATAAAAAAATTATTCAAAATTAAAACTGTTTAGTAACTAAATACAACTTTCTAAACTCCCACTTTACAATTCCAAAACGTACATTAATACAAAATTAAAGATAATCAATGAGATTTCTCATGGATTACCATCGGTTCTATTCTTCTTCACATGGATTACGATCGGTGCATTGTGGGTTCTACGGTGTATTGTGGGTTCAAGGGTTACTGATGAGATATTGAGATTTTGGAGGAGATAGATACTAAAGAAGTAGAGAGGTGAAGATAAGATTATGAAAAGTGATTTCTAGGGTTATATATTTTTACTCTTGAAATCTAACGGTTGTAGCTAACCCTACAAATCTAAAGGCTTAAAATCAATCATATAGGCGGGCGGGTATAACTGGTAGGGTAAACGAACAGGTATGGACGGATTCGGTCGGGCGAACAATATAAGCGGGCGGGTTCAATCGGACTACCAGGTAAGGACCTATGCCTGCGTCCGTCCGCTTAAGCTCTTTCGATCGGGCGGGTACGGACTGATTCGGGCAACGGACGGGCACGGACGGTTCAGACTCGGGCGGTCGTGGGCGGATTCCGGGTTTCCGGACCAAAATCCCACCCCTATTAGTGCCCATTCCATTTTGAATTCATTCCATTTTGAATTCCATTCCATTTTTTAAAATACCTTCCTTTGATTATCACTAAATACCATTCATAGAGAGAACAAGGGATGAAAACAAAAATCATACTAAGATTGAGTTAGAGAGAGATTTTTCTTAAACAGAGAAGAGAGGTGGATGGATTGGGTTGAACTATTTTTAGAGAGAAGTAGATGAGCTGGATAGTGATTGAGAAAAATTCGAATAAAGGAGATATATCCTCTTCTCCTTTTATACTTGGATTTTACAGAGAATGGAAAGAGAGATTCGATTCATTGCTGATTTCTCTTCTCTCTTAAATCCGAAAATACTATAGAGAGATTATTTAGAAGGTGGAATGAGGTATTTTTACAGAGACTAGAAAGAGAGAGAGATTGATGAGATGTTATCTTTCTTTATCCCTCTCTCATCTCTATCTTTTGGAAAATAAGGACAGCAGAGAGAGATCAGTGGAGGCGTTTATGGACAACAAGGTCATAGAGAAGAATATTTGATTGGTTAAAGAGATATCTTCCTAAAATCACAGTGATTCGAATGAGTTCTATTACAGAGAATCATGAAGATTGCTACTGTTATAGGAACCGGATATATTTCCTAGAGAGATAAGAAAAATCAGAGATCTTATGGAGTTTTCATTTCTTATAAAACAGAGTCATCTTCTTCAATCTGGGGGATATCATCTTTGGAGGATTATTTTTTAAGCTCTCGGCTGGGAATCGAAATAGAAACTAAGGTGCTGTTTGTTTTTTTATTTTTTCAGATCTGAAATCTGAATTGGATCTTATTTCAGATTTCAGATGTTTGATTTTTAGTTATAGAAAAACTGAAAAGTTAGCTGAATTTGTTCCATGTCTGAAAAAACTGAAAAGTGTTCCACATTTTTCAGACTTAAAAACAAGTCTGAAATATTGTCCCAATATCTGAAATGTATTGAATGACTCTTATGCCCTCATGAATTAGAATTTTTTTTCTCATTAAATATTTTACCACCACCAGTAGGCAACCACCACCACCACCACCAGTAGTACCCAACCACCACCACCACCAGTAGTACCCAACCACCACCACCACCACCACCAGTACCAGTACCCAACCACCACCACCACCAGTAGTACCCAACCACCACCACCACCAGTAGTACCCAACCACCACCACCACCAGTAGACAACCACCGCCAAAAGTAGACAATCACCGCCAAAAGTAGACAATCACCGCCAACAGTAGACAACCACGATCGTTAAGAGAGATCCCACTAACAGTAGAGTACCACCACCACCGACAACAGAGAACTACCACACCACGACCACCACCGACAACAGAGAACCACCACACCACGACCACCACCGACAACAGAGAACCACCACAAACTTCCTGCAAAATCAAATCAAGTATTTCCTAATCCAAACAAACTCAAGAAGAATTATAGTATAAGGAACATCTAGGGTTAAGATTCCAGAGAATAATAGGGTTTACCCAACGAAGATTTATCCAGAGAGAGAGGAGCGAACTTCTTCTCAGAGCCTTTAATTCTGGTTAAGGTTCTATATTTATTCCTGACATAGAGGCGGTTTGCACCGACTTGAGTTTTTCTCTTCAACAAAACTCTAATAGCCGCCACAAACTTTGCCCTATGAACTCTTCTTCCATTAGAGAGAGAGAGAGGGGGCGAAATGAAAGAGAAGTCGGATCTTCCATTAGAGAGAGAGAGCGTCTGAGAGAAATCTTCCATGAGAGATACAGTAGAGAAAGAGAAAGGGAGGAGGATTAGGGTTCTTTATTTGTTCTGGAATGATGAGAGAGACAGTAGAGAAAGAGGGGATTAGGGTTTTTTTATTTGTTTTGGACTGATGAGAGAGACAATAGAGAAGGAAAACGAGAGGATTAGGGCTTTTTATTTGTTTTGGTTAATAGGGTTTTTTTATTTGTTTTGGTTAATAGGGTTTTTTTATTAAGAGAGAAGTATAAGAAATAAAATTAAGTGTTTTTGTCCAATAAAGGGTATAAATGTCAATATTTAATTCAGACCTCTTGGTTCAGATTTTAGAAAACAAACATCAAACTTGCATATCAATTCAGCCAATTCAGATTCAGCCAATTCAGTTCAGACAATTCAGATTCAGCCAATTCAGATTCAGACATAAATAAAAAAACAAACAGCACCTAAGAAAGAAAACCATTATCATCTTCTTCTCTTTCTTTATTTTTACTTTTAGTGAGAGAAAGTAAGAGGAAAGGGAGAGTTGAGTTAATTTGTTTTCTTCTTTATTATTTTAGAGAGTACATGTTAGAGAGACAGAGAGAAAGATTCAATAATAAACAGAGATATTCACCATCATTTGTCATCTTTCTTTTATAATTGAAGTTAGAGAGATAGAGAGTTTCACTTGTAACTCTTAACCAGATTTTTTTGGAGAAGAAAGGGGTTGTTTGGTTCTAAAATTTGTGTTGGAAAATTATCCTTCTTAAGGCATATGTTTGGTTGTCAAGGGAAAATAACTTTCCGTGAGATTTCAGCATTCCAAACCATGTGGGTTTATTTTCATTTATCTCTGAATCTCAATTTTGGTTTGACTATGTGTAACTAACTTCTCTTCTAGGATTTGGATGAACCCTTAATTCTATATGAACAGATGACCTCTAATCATAATATTTTTTATGTGATTTAACGTTGCAAGGTTTAATTTCTACACATTTGATTCTGGATTTATCTTTCATTTGTTATTCTTACATTTTTGATGTTTCATGTTTAGACCCATTGTCTTTAATGTTTCATGCTTAAGGTTTGATAGCTAATAGTTAGATTATCTTCTCTATCATTGTTATAAAATTAAATCATTATTGGTTTTGTTTTAACAAGTAAAGATTTTCCGAGGTTTGGTGCGATCAGTTGCCAATTCTTGAGTTATAAGAAAGATTTGAGTTTTTAACGAATAGGTCGTTTGTCATATATGTTAAGGCGGATTCCAAAACCCTAGGTTCTCTCTTCTTAAGTTTTTCACAAATTATATTTCCGTTGTTTTAATCAATAACTTTGTTATTTTTATCGTCTCATCACAAAAATCAATTTCAAAAGAAAATTTTATTAGTTATAGGATTTAGAATAAGATTGACTCAGTCTCTGCGGATCGACCCCGGTCTTATCGGGTTTTTACTACTTGACACCCGTATACTTGCGGGTGGAGACCTTTTAGGAACACCTTTTAGGCCCATCACATATTAAATCATAATACCTAAACTAACCTTCCTTATATATAAAAACTGATTTACCTTCAAAATCTCCAATTATCTTTTTCTATTTTTATCTCCTACGTTCTCTCTCCAATCACGTTTCTATTCAAAGTAACCATTATCTTCATTATCCTCCATAACGGAAACCTGTTTCTTTTCTCTCTCTAAAACAGAATCATCTAATAAACCTCTATTAAACTCAGAAATCTTGTTTCATCTTCATTAGAGCAGCTGAAACCTCCATCGTTTATCAGGTTTTACATTGTGAAAGTCTTTGTTCGTACCATTGATAAGATCTAATATTGCTTCTCAGGTTAAAGTAACAGATTCTCTCTCTCTAAAATTAAACATAACAGATTTTGATTTTGTTCTCAAAGATTTGTTTACTAATTCATTAACTTTGAATGTTTGAGGTTTATTTTCTCTCTCTAAGACTTTCATTACTATTTATGATCTTGATGTTTAATCTTTCTTTACTGATTCCTTCAAATCGAGTATGTTATGTTTGCATCCAATTATCATATCATTTTTCTTTAGATTTAGGTTTAAGCTTCTTGATTTTCTGATATTTCTTCACATCAGATATTTGTATCCGTACAATTTATGAACCAGGTGTTATTCCGTACGGTTTCTCAAAACAGAATATACAATATAGGTAGTTTACAATACATTTTCATACTTTCTAGTACATTACGCAAACATCTTCTGTACGATGTTTTTATAACAGAATGTAAAATATATGTATTTTGTTACAAATTATACACTTTATAAATAATATCAAAAACGTCTTATAAATTGGCGTACATTATATATAATTTATTCAAAATTACGCATATTTTTTTCCTAAAACAATTGCCGTTTATCGTACAATAAATGTTCCAAAAATTATATGTAATTTATTGCACATTATACATATTTTTTTCACATAAAAGTGACCTTGTGATTCAAACTAAAGTTCTGTTTGTCTCCTAACACATTATGAAGTTTAACAACCAGTATGCATTATTTATTCCATTATACATGTCGTTTCTAGTAAATTATATGTTTTGTTGACAAATGTATATGTTTTCTTTTTGTAGTTTTGTTGTTACTTGTGGAATTTCCTACAGAATCATCCAATCTAAGTAAGACCACAAAACTAAAATTTGATGGTTGGGAGATAATATTTACTGAAGTTGGTCAGTTGTTTCCTGGTGGTGCAAAAGCATTTCGATATGCTCTTCGACAATATAGTGTAACTGTTGTTTGTCCTGCTCAAGACTACAAATGGAGAGTACATGGATGAGCACCATTTTTGAACTAGAGAAGATTCTGTACTTTTTTTTTTAACAGAATGTAAACGATGTGTAATGTAAAAGAAATTATGTGTAATTTATTGAATATGACACACATACAGTTGATAAATTACGTTGTATACATGACAAATGATGGTTTCCTCGTCATAAATAACACATAAATTACGTATTTGTTTCATAATTTGTATTCGATGTGTATTTATGTATGAGTAAACACAAAAACAAATTTTGTTGTAGTGTTCTCAGATAAATAACACATAAATTAACCCCCAAATCACGCTAAATTGATCCCAGAAAATTTACTATTTCCAAATCTGAAAGTTAAGTGAGAGAAAATTGATTTGGGTCGAAAAAAAAATATTACATAGAAAGATAGAGAAAATTGTTTTGGTTTCCAAATCTGTAAAGAAAAGAGAGAAAATTGATTTGGAAATATCTGTGATGATGGTGTTTCGTTTTGGTTAGGATCTTGGTTTCTGATCGATTCGGGCAATAGAAAAGAGAAAATTTGATTTCCAAATCTGTTTAGAGGAGAGAGAAATTATGATTTATTTCTATCCGTTTGTTGCTAATAAATCTCCGAATCACGCCCAAATCCGTCTTTTCAGATTTCCCACCCTCCAAAATTTAAAACGCGCGAAATTTGAGCGTGGGACATTGACGGTACTTTGTTTAGAAAGTGAGGATTTTTATGTCCATATGGGAAAAAGACTAAAAATTTGTGTTTTGGAAGATTGGACCCTAAACGTTTTTTGAACATTATTTTGATTGTATACCCGTGGATCCAATTTTTTTAGATGGTTGAGTATATGTGTTCTCATTGGTATCTAAACTCCTATTTATTCGAATTTCAAGTGTTCGAAGCAGGTCGGGAGGAGGATTTTTTGAGGAGAGAGAGTTTCCCGAGTGACGTCACTTAGGGTTTTTCATCTCCCTCCTTTTCATCTTCTTCTACCTACTAAATCGGCGGCGCTCTATCTGAGATCTTCTCTCGGGAAGCTTCTTCACCTATACTTCAAACAAAATATCATTATTCCAGCCTCGATTTTCGACTTGAGTTAATACCAGAACCCATAGACTGATTAATCACCTAGGCAGGAGAGAAGACAAAGGAGATCGCGGATCTTGAGAAGATCCACCCTTTAATCTTTCCCGAGATGAGGAAGAATGAGGATTGGGCATAACTCACCTCGCATTTAAGTCGTTTCATCACCCGAGAAGGAGCTGAGGAAGGAACTTTGGACACTCAACCGTCACATCCTCGAAACTCAACATCCAGGCAAGATTCATTCAATTACTACACTCTTTCTCACTCTTTTCTTTCCCTTCTCTCTCTTTCTTTTTCGGTTTCTCTCTTGTTTGTCTTTCTAGCTTTCTCCTTCTTTCTTTTTAGGTTTTTTTAGTTCTCTTGGTTTTTGTCGATTGAAGCATTGATATGAAGTATTGATATAAAGTATTCGTACTATAAAATCCATGTACTACTATTTACGTACTGATAACTATCCTTATGATATGAAAGAATGGACTTTTATTTGGCATTTGCCAATTCTACCCAAAATCAAACTATTCCTTTGGAAATGTTGTACCAACAGTCTACCTGTAAGGGATAGAATTGGAAAATATATCGGTCATGTATATAATTGTGATTTCTGTCAAGAACAAGAAACTATGATTCATGTACTATTACATTGTGATTTGGCTAAGGTAATTTGGCTGCACTTCAATGTTATTTCAATTAATATCCTTAACATTATAGACTGGATTACTTCATGGAAAGATATAGAAGAACACATTAGTTGCCTTTTTGCGACAATCCTTTGGCATATATGGAAAGCAAGATGTGATAAATGTTCTGCATCTATAAATCCTGTCCCGATGATGATCATAGATAATATCAAATGTATTACTAATCTCCAGAATCTTCAAAGTACTCCTCAGCAGATTGAAAAGGTTATTGGTTGGTCTCCTCCAGCATCTCCTTTTGTTAAAATTAATGTAGATGCTTCCTTTATAGCAGCACAGGACGAGGCGGGGATAGGGTGTATTATGCATGATGACCAGGCAAATTTCCTTGCGACAGCAGCTTTCACATTTCGGGGTCAAAATGCTGAAGAATGTGAATGCGGAGCCATCTTCAAAGCTCTTGAATGGTCTGTTAAAAAGAAGATTGTTTACCTCCACATTGAAAGTGACAACCTAAATATAGTTCAAAAACTCAACAAGGAACAAACAGACATAACGTGGCAGACTGAAAAGATTATAGATAAAGTGCAACAGTTGGAGGCCAATTTCACCAAGGTGATATATACTCATATCCCCAGAGAGGGCAACTATAAAGCGGACCAGTTGGCAAAATGGAGTAGAAGGAACAAAGGAACATGGTTGTGGCTTTCTTTATTAGATCTTCCGCAGGAGTTGTATAATGTTTTTAGATAATTCGGTTGTACCTCAACGAAAAGAAAAAAAACTCCTATTTATTCACACTCATTTTTTTTTTTTGAAGAGAAACTTCATTACAACTAAAAGTTCAGTACAAAGCAATGAAGTAAACAGAAGGACTAGAAGCCCAAGTCAGACAAGAAGAGGGACTAAAACAAACTAGACTCAAAGATAGAGGGCAGCTTGTGCCACGTTATGCGCTAACGTGTTAGCAGCCCGTGGAATGAAAAAGAAGTGCACAGATTGAAGACCCAATATGATGTTTCGTGCTTCCAGAACCCTAGATCTAATGCGCTAAGGTATGGAATCTGGACCGTCCGTTACAGCCGTGATGATGAGTTGGGCGTCCCCCTCTATATAAGCCTTGGAAAACCCTAAATCAACCGCTCTTCTACAAGCTAAGAGAAGTGCTTCCGCTTCACTTTCCATGGCAGATCTAGGGTTTATTCTTACACCTTCTTCATATATCTTTTCTCCACTGGCATTTCTTATAACCACTCCCACAGAAGCACCATGATCGTTGTAAGCACCGTCGAAGTTGATTCTGACCGTGTCTGTTGGAATTGGAACCCAACTCAAATCTGAATTGATGGTTACGATTTCTGGAACACCAAAAGAATCATACGCCATCTGCCAAGCTTTGAGGATGATTCGTTGAGGATGTATACCCATGTTGTTAAAATGTTTGTTGTTTCTCTCCAACCAGAAACACCAAATCAGGTATAGATAAAAAAAAGCCTTAAATTGATTTTCTTTAGATAAGATAATAAGGTTCTTGATAGTAATAACTGGTTCATCTTCTTTCACACATGGTTCGAACTCCTGGGCTGCTGTCCAAATTTCTGTAAAAATAGGACATTCCCCAAATAGATGGCGAGTTGATTCTTCTTCCTGGTTGCACAACAAACAGATGGTGGAGATGTGGATGTTACCCTTTCTTATATTGGTAAGGACAGGTAGTCCCTTGTTTATTAGCTTCCATATGAATTGTAGGACCTTAGGTTGAATATGTTTAAGTTTTCATAGATTCGACCAAGGAGATTATCTCCTGCTCTAGGGTTTTGATGAGTCGGTGAAATTTCTTTAAAGAATGACTTGGTTGTGAAATTTCCATGAATAGTTGGAGTCCAAACCAATCTGTCCAGTGAGTTGAATTCAGAAAGTGGAATTTGTAGAATAGCTGTAACCGAACTCGGATCAAAGTATTCATTCAATAATTCACTATTCCATGTGAAATCCATATGATTTATCAAGTCTGAAACCCAACAAATATTTTCAGGTAGTTGTGTTCTACATTGAGGTCTGAAGTCTGACAAATCTAGAATCCATGGGTCTTCAATTATATTCACCCTAGAGCCATCTCCGATGATCCAACAACACTTTCTCCGGAGCACTTCTTTGACTTCCATCAACGAATTCCAAAGAGGAGTAGCAGTACTAATTTTATTTTCATTCCAAAAGTTATTTGACTTGTAATATTTAGATATCAGTATTTTAGCCCGTGTAGCATTAGGGTTAGTCAGGCGTCTCCATGCTAGTTTAGCCATTAGAGACTGATTGACTTTGCCCAAAGACCGAATACCCAAACCCCCTAATTCTTTAGGATTTTGGAGTAAAGACCAGGGTAAGAAATGCATTATGTGTTCTTCCTCGGAGTGATTCCACCAAAAGTTTCGTTGCAGTCTCTCCAACTGGTTAATGGTAACCTGAGGCAGCAACGATAGACCCATAAAGTAAGTACAGATTGGGCTGAGAGAAGCCTTAATCAGAGTTGTACGACCTGCCTGGGAAATTAATTTCCTCTTCCACCCTGCTAATTTGTTCTTGAATTTCTGAATGAGGAAGTCGTGTGATTTAATACGAGCCTGCGGTTTGAGAATATGCGCCCCTAGGTACTTATCTGAGTCGACCATTATAGGTGTTTGTAGAATTTGCATGAATAAAGACCTGTTCTTTTGTGGAACTCCTGAACTGAAGAATAATGTTGATTTGTTGAAGTTTACTTGCTGGCCTGAAAATCCCGTATATTGTTCCATCAACAATTGAACTGCATTGAGGTTGTTTAGAGTAGCCTATCCCATTAAAATAAGGTCGTCTGTGAATAATAAATGTGAGACCCTTGGTGCTTTGTTGTTTACCCGATACCCTAAAAACAATGATCCTCGTTCATATTTATCAATCAAAAGGGACAGGGCTTGTGAGACCAGAATAAATAAATAAGGCGAAAGGGGGCATCCTTGTCTAAGACCACGCGAAGAATTGAAAAATCCCTGTCTTTTCCCATTAATAAGTATACAAAAGGTTGGAGTAGTAACACAACACATAATAAGATTAAGAAGAGTCCCTGAAATACCAATTTGACAGAGAACCTGCTTAAGAAAACCCCAATCGACTCTATCGTAGGCCTTCGCCATATCTATCTTTAAAAGAAAAGCTCCCTTTTTTTACTTTGACCGTTTCATGGAATGTATAGATTCCCGAACAGTAACAATATTATCCACAATTTGCCTGTGAGGCACAAATGCGTTATGTCGCCATCCAATACAGTCATCTAGGAAAGGACGAAGACGATTGGCGATAATCTTTGTGATGAGCTTGTATAAAGTGTTACATAGTGCAATTGGTCGATAATCGGCAGCCTTTGATGGTTGCTCAGTTTTAGGAATGAGGACAATATTAGTTTCGTTCAAGGTCGGTTGGAAATGGCCCAAAATGAAGGCATCTTGGATGAAACTAATGATGTCTGGTCCTAGTATGTTCCAACCATTTTGATAAAATAAACAAGGTAGCCCATCAGGGCCCGGGCTTTTCAGGGAACCCATATTAAAAAGTATCTGTTTAATCTCTTCTGCAGTAGGGACCATCGAAATGGCCTGTAGGTTGTCGACCGAGATTTGCTTGTAACTAGTTAACACCTCAATGGGGACAGGTTCCACCTGTTCAGCCGAAAACAAGTTCTGAAAGTGAGTCGAAAGGATCTCTGCAATTTGAGTCTCCGATGTTACTCGAATATCATCTGATTCCTGGAGAAACTGAATGTGGTTTTTCCGTCGTCGGCTAGAGATAGAAACATGAAACGCCTTAGTATTGCGATCTCCGTTAAGTGCCCAATGTTGCCGAGTTCTTTGTTCCACTCTGCTTCGTTGAACTTCTTCAAGATGAAGTAAGTTCTTTGTTCACACCCATTTACAAGTTCATACAGAAATAAATATATATAAATATATAAATAACAAAATAAAAGTTAAAAAGAAAAGTGAATTAGCAATATCACGTGATAGGCACAAGAGAAAAGTGGTGGCCTCGTGGGAGGGAGGGGCTTACTGACGTCGATTGCGTATTTTGGCGTCGTGCTAACAATCATTCCAACTACCAATTTTTACTTATATATATAAACCAACAACTTCAATCTCATTCGTTTATTCCTTATTAGCTGACACAACTAGGTCCCATCACACATACGTGGCACTATTTTAATGCTTATACATCCTCTTTGATACACCATCTTAACATAATAGTAGTAGTCACCAGTATAGACTATAGAGAGAGAGAAAGTTAGAGAGAGAAAGGAGTTCTGTTGTGACGTTGTTGTTGTTGTTAGTTGTTGTTGAGTCCCGTTGAAATCTTGATACAAAACCAAAAACCCTTTCTCTCTCTCTATCTCTTTCTCTCTCTAAAATTTCTGATAAAAACCAGCTCCGATTTTCAGTGAAATGATTCAACTCCTTCATTAATCTATTTTTTTTATTTTTCTCATAAGCCAGCCAATAAAGCTTCATTTTCAGATATTTTCTTTCTTTCTCTGACAATGGCGGTGGATTTAAGCTAAAGATTTCCGTTTTCAAATCTTAACTCCGTTATAACAGTAGAGATAACCTAAATGTTAGGTTTCAGCAGGTGAAGATCGTCGTTATCTTTTACTCGTTCCTATTTTGATTATTCTATTACTTGTACAACTTAACCAAAAATGTCACTACTCCATTTCCTGCTAAATCATTCATCTTTGATTCATAACTGTTAACTCTTTCGACCTACCTTTATTATTTCAGATCTAAACCTATTGATTTACGATTTATACAGTATTTTTAACTTTTTTTATTTTGTATTGATTGATTTTAGAAGGTTTTGTTTTTGGAGGTGTGTGTTTGAAATTTTAGGTTTTAGTTGTGGTGATCTCTTTTCTGGTTCTGTTTTTTGGTATTTGTTTTACTAGTAGAAGG
>BEHA01001700.1:487367-504119 GCA_002897215.1 Eschscholzia californica subsp. californica
TGTAATTAAGAATGGGGATAGTTAGGGGAATAGTCCGGGTCCATAGGACTAGTTATCATCCAATAACGTTCACGATGTTCAAATTAGAACTCGAAAGATCTCTTGTTTTGCCCCATTCATGAACAAAAAAAGTTAGGACCCATTATACATGTGATAACTTTTGAGGTGACCTTTATTGCCAGACAAATGGTGGTCCAGAATGAACTTAGTGTAGTCACATCTTCATTTTTTTGTAGCTCAAGTACATCTTATGCATATCTTTCATTAATTGAAGCTTCTAGTATCATTTAGGTCTTTATGAAGATGGGTTCTTAAATCCTTTTGAATTGGCTTATTTCTGAAAGTGCATTACCTGCTATGGGACTAAAGATCTGGGATTTCCTTACCTTCTCGCAGCTTAATTAGTTTAAGGATGCAGTTTGATGTTAGTCCAGCTCATTCACCAACTATGGAATTCTGGTTGCACACCAAAGCCTGTAATGTGCAACTTTCGCTTTCCCTCTTGTAGATAGACTCCCTATCCCAGACCTATTTGTATTTCCTTCTATACCCCAGAATCTATCTCGCACTTTTGTTATCTGGTGATATATAGAAAGGAAGTTTTCTTATTCAGATGTAACCTCTTAAATTATATGTACAATTTTAAGTTTTATCCTATGCCAGATGCATTAAGTGTTACGTAAAATTGCCTTTTTGATCTCTCTTATGTTTCTATTAATCTATCTAGCTAATTTTTTCTTTCGAGAAAGTAGTTCACTTATAATTCATTGCTGCAGTATCTAAACCAGGAAGGTCTCCCGTATTGAAGATTGTACTTGCTGATCCTGTACGCAAGACAGCTACGGATGATTTCCTGAACTGTGATAATGATAAAAATGATTATGATTGGTAATATTAAAGCACCTCTTTGAATTGCAGTACAATTTCTTTCTTGCAATGCATTTTTTGTCTAGAATTTGGACGGATATTTAATCTTCGAAGTCTAGAAGTATACGTAATTTTAAAATGAAGACTATGTGCCTTCTTTTTGGAAATTGACTAAGATAGTCATTACAATGGCATTGATACATCAATAAGACGTGATAGACACAATAACCGTCAAATTTTAAACTCTTACTGAAACGGGCCTGAAGGCCAACTAAACTACTGTCCTAAAGCCCATTTAACTACTTCGTTTATACCTTTTATTAACCCAACTTCAAACCTGGGACCTCCAGGGTTTTGGAGTACATACACTACCAACTGAGCTATCAGTTGTTGGCAATTATGTGCTTTTGAATGAGGCTATTACTTCTCATGATTACATTATACTATTTGTTACCTAGAATGCGATGTCCTGACATACACTGCAACTTGGTTCTTTCATTTCATATGCCGACTTTGCTGCTCTTGATTCTACACTCCAATTAAACGTAACAGTAGCCACGTAGCGTTTCATTAAAGCTTCTAAGGAACATAAATTGACATTCATAAATCTATTAGATAACTAATCGACAATGCCGTCAACAATTTGAGTTTGACTATCATCTTCTACCACCATTAGGTTAATAATTAGTCCAACTTGATTACTTGAGCAACATTGGAGTGAAAACAGACATGATGACCGTATACTAGATTTGCATGAGAAGGAGCTGCATGATACACCTGCATTTATTAACTTCCCAGTTAATTTAATGGTTTACATGTCAAGCATAAGATCTTGTTGTTGAATCTGCAGATCGTTTTCCATGATGATTGGACATTAATGTGTTTGAAATCGTAATCTGATTTTGTGTGGTAACTGTCACTTGATATGAACCTCATAATAATGGATACTCATTTAGCACCATCTGTTGACACTCTCCTCTTTTTGCAGGCTTTTATCACCGCCTGGCACACCTCTTTTTCCTTCTTTGGAGATGGAATCACAAAAAAGTGTTTCAAGTCAAATTGGAATGTCTACAAATCGTTCTGCTGTACTGAAGTCTAGGGTATTATTCATTTAACTTTTTTTCCAATAATTAATATATAACAAAAATTGTAGATGAGTTTGGTCTTCTAGGTGATAGTAGTAGATTGGACTCATAATCCAAGCACGAGAGTATGAGAGCATTTTATGCAACTCCAACTCAACAGTCGTAGCTTAAAAATGTCTAGTCATTTAGGTTGGTGTTCATACAACCATTCAGTTTGTAGTATCTAAACTCTTGTAGTTTTGTAAGCCATCAGTGGGTGGATTTCGTATTGGAGCTGGACATCTTTTCCTTCTATAGTTATATATTGTGACTAAACAGGTACATTATAAGTTTGAATTAAACCTAAAATTCCATGAAGTTGGGAAATGAACTAGAAACTTCCGGATGATAGTTTGTAACGCTTTGATGTTTTTCTCAACTCCAATTCTTTGACATTTCAGCAATTGTCTTTGAGTTTAGGTTTATTATCTGTTTTAATCTGTTATTTTGCTGGCATATCTTGATTTGTTAAAGTCGCCTATTTATTGTCGTTGCAGTTAACAGATCCCCAAGTTGAGCCTACTTCAAGGAGCAACTTACTGTCTAGGCAACCAACTTTGTCCCCTGGCTCGAACTCTTCAAGCGCAGGAATTCGGAGGCCCTCATCATCAGGGGGCCGAAGTACAATTAGTTCTAGAGCAGCGATCCCTGGGTTGAGCTCTTCAGGTGTAGGAGTGGCGAGGCCCTCGTCATCAGGAGGGCGAAGTACAACTAGTTCTAGACCTGCGACACCAACTGGACGTCCCACAGTACCTGCCATGTCTAAGCAACCTTCAAGGCCCTCTAGGCCTTCCACACCAACTTCGCGGGCCAGTGTTCCTTCTTCGAAGTCCACAGCTCCTCCGGCGAGATCTTCAACCCCGACGGGGAGATCTGCAAACCCTTCTTCACGATCTTCAATGCCATCTGCTCGTTCTTCAGTGCCTTCTGCGCGATCTTCAACCCCTTCTGTAAGGTCTTCAACACCATCAACAAGACCTTCAGCTCCTTCTGCAAGATCTACAACCCCTTCTGCAAGATCTTCTGCCCCTTCTACAAGATCTACAACTCCTTCTGCAAGATCTTCAACCCCTTCTGCAAGACCTTCAGCTATTTCTGCAAGATCTTCAACACCAACAATCAAACCCACTGTAACAGCATCCAAGTCGACATCGAGGACAGCAACACCAACTCGGCGTCCAGCAACCCCGTCAAGTATATCTAGTTTACCTGGTCCTACTCGGTCTTCTTCAGTGTCTAAGTCTGGTCCTACAGCAACGAGAAATCCTCCGTCATGTGGTAGTTCGCCAACACTGAGATCCAGACCATGGGAGCCCTCAGATATGCCAGGGTTTTCGCTAGATGCTCCGCCAAACTTACGGACATCACTACCTGCTAGACCAGCTTCTGCCTCCAGGGGCAGACCTGGTGCTCTATCCTCTACTGATTTGGGTTCTAATGGAAGACCTAGGCGACAATCATGCTCTCCATCTAGAGGACGGGCTCCAAATGGTAGTGTCCATAGCAGCAGGAGCTCCGTTCCTGCATCTAGCAGATCATACTCTAATGATAACGACAGTGTGAACCCAGTTCTAATGGGAACCCAGATGGTCGAAAGAGTAGTAAACATGAGAAAGCTGGCACCTCCAAGGCACAATGAACAACAATCTGGCCGTAATAACTTGACAGGAAAACTATCTTCGTCCCTGGATAGCTCTGGCTTTGGAAGAAATTTATCTAAGAAGTCCTTAGACATGGCGATGAGGCATATGGTATGTATCATTTCCTTCACTCTCTTACCTTGTTCATATCACTTCATAGGTAAGCATTGAGGATAGTTTGTCACTCTTTCCATCATCCATTTTTGCGACATGGCAATTGGTAGGGGAAGGAAGTTACGTTGATTTGGCTCATGAAAACTTTTAGACTTATATTAGAGGAGTTCACCTAACTTGATTAGTTTATGATCATATTTTTCTGGAAGGGTAGAACAAAAATGAAAGAAAACATTAAACACGGTCTCATGGTTCTTTTTCCGAACAAGCACTGTTTACAATTAATAGAAGTAGAACAATATTCTTGTTATTATTATATGATGCACTTGTGAGGTTTGGGTTGGATTATTGTAATTAAGCTTTGCTGGTAATGTTGGATCTCTCTCTCTCTCTCTACCCATAGATGTTTTAGCACTTGTTCAGAAAGTAGCAAGAGAATGGTGGTATGTCTGGTATCCCTATTTATCATATGCTGATTCGTGGACTTGTTCGTGAGCAGGATATAAGGCGAAGCATTCCAGGTAACTTGCGCCCGTTAATGACAAACATTCCAGCTTCCTCACTGTACAGTGTAAGATCAGGACCAACAAGAAGCAGACCAGTGAGTGTTTCAGACTCTCCTCTTGCCACGAGCAGTAATGCCAGTTCTGAAAGCATCAATAACAACATCATCTGCTTGAATGGAAGTCAAGTTGAAGAAGATGACGACTTTCTCTTGTCAGTTTAACAGGTAAGGAAGATACGCCTCCAATCTCTGTAAAAAGTAATTCTAATCTCGGCGTTTTGTACTATTAGTGAAATAGTTAGGGACACCTCCAAGTTGGAACCTTTCTTTTTGGTTCATCATTTATACTGAGGTACAACAAACTCATATGTATATTTTTTTAGATTAAGTCTTTAGGGAGTTATGTTTTCTGCTGATAACCTAATTGAAGGTATTAAGTTTTCCGTCTTTCCTGCAGTTTGGTTCAGTTTCTGAATAGGAAGTTTGATGATTTGGTTTAGAACCTTTAGAAAACTCTGCTTGATTGAAATCCGAAATTGTTGGACATATATTAAGAATAGTTGGTATTTTCTTTTTTCCTTGTATGGTTTACCTTCAGATTTTTTACGAATATAAAGATCGAACCCACACTTTATAATGGTCGTTACTTTAACGATATTATCCTCGGATCACGTTCCTTGAGGTTTGGTTCCTAGGACGAGCCAAACCTACTTATCCAAAAGGCCTTGAATGCTGAAGGTACTATCATCACACCTATAATCCACGCTCCGAGCGCACTTCCAATTTGTATGAGACTATCAAATTTCTTGACCCTTACACAATAACAGCCCTTGGCTATGGTACAAAATTTTAGTAACCCAAAGCCTCATTGCCCTTTGTGATAATATTCCCGATCGGGGCAATTCATGGTTTAGGGCTTTTGTTCCTTTCAGTGTGCCCTAGCCAACACCAAAATGCCTCCCGTTGAGAGGCCAAGCCAGACTCAAAAGGCATCCACACCCTCAGATACTGACATTGCACCTACATCTGCATTTAATAAAGATCGTGACTTTTCTATTTTACCAACCTTATCTGGGTTCGTTGTCCTGATATTTATTTTGGCTATATTATAAGTAGAAGTAGATCAAAATATCACTTTATCTAGGGCTTTTGCTTGGTGGAAACTGGAAATGGTCCCTCTTTTGAGAGATTTAGTATTTGGATGGGTTGGGTACTTGGGTCCCGTTATCTAAGACTAGAAGACAGGGAATCCATGTACTTTTCAGTGCTAACAATGGTGGGGATGTCATTGAAGTTGAATGGGATTGATTCCTTTACAAAGTTTGAGCAATTAAGATGACTGTGGCTAAAGGCCCTCGACCAAAACGCTGTAGGCCCCTGGATTAAGCACAAATTGTGAGAGATCCCATGTGTAATCCGGGGGCTACAACATTTTCACCGGAGGCCTTAAGCCCCCGACCTAAAAGTATGCTCCATAACGCCTTCATTTTTTATGTCATTGCCCTTTTTTTTGGTTGATACACACACACGGTTATTCACACTTACATTTAAACCTATTTTTGCCCTAACAGACTCACTTTTTCTGTATACACACTTGTTGGTCAAATGTCTTGACCAGTTTTCTTCGGTAAGATAAAACTGATTCTATGCTTAACTATGAGAAAGATGAAATGCATGTAACATAAGGTTTAGTACAGTCCTACCGACAGATAATACAGAGTAACATTCGAAGATAATTTTGATAAGTTTTCTGTAAGATAAATTGATATGTCGACCTATAATGCAACATGCTCGGAAAGATGAAACTGATGTGTAGCACAAGGCATCAGTATAGTCCGGCCGACAAATAATAGAGAGTAGGTTATGAAGAAAAATTTAATAAGTTTTCCGTCGGTAACATAAATACATATTGGTAGTTTCGTTTCGACCTATAATGCAATTTGCCAGATTGATACCTCGTTTGTGATTATGTTTTTTTTGCTTTTCAAGGATAACATCATTTTCATTGATGAAAAATTTAAAACGAAGATTCATATGGATCAAAAGAATAATGTGAAGTTTCTCTTATTTTCATGATCTTCACCCATTAAACGCAAATAAAAAGCATCAATAATTTGAATATGATCTTCGAGGAAGATAATTGTTCGATTTTGGGATGTGTTCATCGACAAAAAAACTTCAAGTAATGGGGTACTAAGTGTGGTGAATGAAATAATTAACGAATCAGATCTTATGTTTTGGGAGCACTAGAAGATTTTAGGTTTTCTTTAATCAACTCGACCAATATTGCCTTAGTAGTGAATGTGAGTGAAATTTGACTCAGTAAAAAAAAGGGTCCGTGGGTATAAGGTCCAAAATAATCTTCTAAAAAGATTTATGATCCAATCTTCTCAAAACATGGATATTTAGTCATTTTGCTTAATGGACGAAATTATCCATACTTTACAAAATACATACCGTCCATGTCCCTCGTTCAAAACACGCGGGTGTTAATGAAGTCGGGGGTTAAAACGTATTTTCCATCTTGTTCCAGCATGATTTATGGGATTTAAAACAAGCAACGAATCAATCCTTTCTCTCTCTTCTCAACCGTTTCGGAATGAAAATCCAGATTCAAATCTTTTCAAAACCGAAACCCTAAACAATCGTACGCACATCGAATTTGAATCAAAACGATGAAATACTATCCTTCGTCTCCATCTTTTATTGAATCTGTGTATATGAATCAATCCTTTCTCTCTTTTCTCAACCGTTTCGGAAGCAAAATCCAGATTCAAATCTTTTCAAAACCGAAACCCTAAACAATCGAATTTGAACAGATCAGAAAACAATGTATTTCATCGTTTTGGTAATGATTTCTCACAAAAAATATTAGGGTTTGATTCGAAAATCTTGATTTTGGTAATGGTTTGTAATCGGTAAAAACCTAATTTTTATTTGAAAATCTTACTTTTGTTTGAGATTTAGACAAATTTCAGTTAACAAAGTACGCATACTTTATTAAACATGTAATGTAATTTTTGGGGTTTAGGGTTTTATTTGAAAATCTTACTTTTTTTAATTTATGATAAAGTATGCATAATTTATGTATAATGTTATATATATTGTATCTAAGTGTTTATGCTTTATGCAACATTTATATTTTGATGTAGTAAAGTTGTATTCTAAAATATAGCTTACATTACAGGTCGGAGCAAGCTCAACCACCAAGAAATTGAAAACAAAAGAAAACACTTGTCTAATTTAGAATAAATTATGCAAACTTTACGAAACATAATGATACATTTATCAAAAATAATAAAATTTTATTCATTAGATTGTCAAAAATAGAACCGGAAGTACATAGTAGATACGGTAACCGAAGAAATAAAATCAATTATGAACATAGATTCGCATTTCAATGGTGCCCACATGCACGCTTCATTTGCTATCTTCAACAGGACACACATCAGTAACACGCTTCGAATCATTTTTTAAGAATTTGAAATCATGCCCTGTGTTGATACTATATTGCCTGAAACTCCATCTGTAAATATCTTATCCCAACCCTCTGATTTCAGTTTGATTTGCTTATTTTGATTTGATGATTCTACCTGAAACTCCATCTGTGATAACAAATGGAGAGAGATTAATACATATAAATTTTATAGAAAAACATATTTTTTACAATAAATCACATGAACATTTATGTAAATTATATATAATTTATTTCAAAGTACACTAGATTTGCATATATAAAGCGAAGTTGTTCTAATAATGAAACGGATACTGTTTTGAGATTAAAGCATACGTAATGTTCTATAAATTACGCATAATTTATGGACAATAATATAATTTTCATGATATTCCTGATAAAGCATATATAATTTGTTAGAAAATACATATATCATGTTCTCATTTTGAAAAACCTCGTACGGGAGATGTTTGCATAATTTACTGTAAATTATGATAATTTATGGTAAAGTACATGTAATGTTAATTCTGTTATGAGGAACCTTACGAAAAACGCACGTTTCATAAATCCGTACAGATTGAAAACCAGATCTGAAGAAAAAATGTGAATATCATTAGGCTTAAATTACAAATCTAAAGTTATCTGATATGATGATTGATTGCAACAATAAGTATACTCGATTTGTAGGAATCAGTAATGAAGGATTATCTCATCAATATAAAAAACATTAAGGAAACTTTAAGAGAGAGAGAAAGACAATAATAACATACTCGATTTGAAACAGAATCAGTAAAGAAGAATTTTGTTTACCTGATTAACAATTAAGAAGATGATTTTCAGAAGCTTCAATGAATATGAAACAAGTTTTCTGTTTTAATGGAAGATTTTCAGTTGATTAAGATGTAGAGAGAGAGAGAATCAACTATAATAAACTGAAACAGAATTAGAAAACTTTTAAATTGATTAGTGTTTTACCTGATTAACAATGATGAAGATGATTTCAGCTACTCAAATGAATATGAAACAATGTTTCTGATTTAATAGAGGATTTTCATTCGATTAAGATGTAGAGAGAGAGAGAAAAAAAAAAACCAGAAGGTTTCGGTTAAGATGTAGAGAGAGAGACAAAACCAAAAGGTTTCGGTTACAGAAAGCTAATGAAGATCACGGTTTCTTTGTTTAGAAACGTGATTGGAGAGAGAAAAAAGGAAATAAAAATGGAAAAGATATTTGGTGAATTTGAGCTTAAATGTGTTTATATATTTAAGGAAGGTTAGTTTAGGTATTAATATTTTATAGTTATTCTAGGGAGTTGTGTTTTCTCTCTAGATGGACCCAAATGGACTAGATATCCATTTAGGATATTATTTTGGTTTTCAAACCCTTTATTGGATTAGAGAGGACTAAAAGTCCTATTAGGGTCCGTTGTTTGGGCTATAAGTTAAAAAATTCTAAAAAAAAATGACCAAATCAACCCCAATGTGAGTGTGACTCGTAAAAATGGCAAGTGTATATAAAATTTCTTAAAAATTAACTAAAATAATACTAACAAATTTGGTATTTTAAAACCAAATCGAAGTACATAAAAACAATGTCTGGTACATAACAACTTTTCCTATAAATTTTCAGTGAAATAGTTCACTTTTTGGAAGGAATGTATAGGAAATTTTATTATGTACTGTACATAACAAAATGTCCTATGAACTTTCACTGAAATAGTTTACATTTTAGAAGGAATATATAGAAAATTTTATTATGTACTGTACACAACAAAATGTCCTATAAATTTTCAATAAAATAGCTTACGTTTTGAAAGGAATGTATAAAATTTTTTATTATGTACTGATATTTTGTTATATACCGCAGTACTGTACATAACATAATGTCCTATAAACTTTCACTAAAATAATTTGAGAGAGAGAATATTCTAGTACGGAGAAAAAAATGAAAAAAAAGGAAAATTAGAAAAAAAAATGACGTGCCAGTACCTCAGTGAATGACATATTTGTAAATGAGAAATTTGTTGTTTGGACCCCCTTTCCTATAATTGACTGATGCACTTTGGACCCCCTTTTGACAGAATCACAAAGGAACATTCCGTCTCTAAAGTTATACTTTAGAAAATTCTACAATTCACCCTTATATAATCAATTTTGCACGTTAGACTCCCTAGTTTATTTAACTCAACAACCATTATATAATTAGTTTTGCACTTTAGACCCCCTTAATGGTAACTTGGTTGAAGTTTTTAACTGTAAATTCATGGCGTTTATAATAAGCAACTCTGTTTTTGATGTTTTCTGGTCATGCATAGAGCTAATTTATATACTCATCATCTTCTCTCTAGATTTGATATAATTCAGAAATAACCAATTTTACACTGTAAATTAATGAAAGCTTCTCACTCTTTAATCCATCACATTCACTAAAGATTGAATAGGTTGAGTCATACATGAAGCAATCACGACGAGTTCATCCGATTAAGTTTCTTCCCAAACATTCCACTGATGAAAATATAAACAATATGGTGATTCAACCCATTTAATTTCAAATGAATCTATAGCATATTTAACTCCAAATCTTGATATCTTGTTTTTATCGTAAACAACTGATGATTCACCTCTAATCATTTCATGAAGCTTGAAAACAACTTGTTGATATGGGATTACTACAAAACTCTCTGTAATTGCAAAATCATGAATCATAGTTGGTTCAGAAATTAAGATTTCAATATCAGATAATTTTTCACCAGATAAGGGGCCAACCTTAAGATGAGAAATCGTGGAGGTTAATTTCCCACTAGAATCAAAACGACCATGTCACAAGTTAGTGCACTCTTAGTTTGATTTATTCTTTGTTTATTTCATGTGTTTGAATAAGTCCTAAGCAACTACTCTACTGGACATATTAGTGGAGTAAGAATAGGGAGGTTGTTAGTTAGTGGTAGTCAGAATTTTTAGCTATAAATTGTGAGTTATGTGAAACACAAAAATGCAGAGAGAGAATTGTTCTTACAACCAATTGTAATTGTGTCTATCTTCTTCTGAGCAATAAAAGTTTAGTTTCAATTTCACTTGTTCTTGCATCTTCTTATTTGTTACATGGTACTAGAGCTTGAGTTTTCTGCATAACAAGTGTTTGGTTTTATTACTCAGTGAAGAAGTATTATTGATTATCACTACTTTCAATCATGAATGAAAGTAATTCAGTTTCTCCTATGTCTACAGAGAAACTTGTTGGAACCAATTATCAATATTGGCGGTTATGTATGGAGGCGTTTCTTCAAGGACAATATCTATGGGATCTTGTTTCCGGTACTGATACACTTCCCGGTGATACTCCCGAAAACGCTGAGTTAGGAGGAAATGGAAAGTAAGGTGCGGAAAGGCTTTATTTGCATTGAGAACTTCGATCGGTAAGGAATTTATTGATCATGTTCGTTCATTGGATTCTCCGAAAGACATCTGGGATACTCTTGAAAGGTTATTCACCCAGAAAAATACTATGCGGCTGCAATACCTTGAGAATGAGCTAGCTTCTTTAACTCAAGGTAGCATGTCAATTTCTGATTACTTTCTTAAAGTTAAGAATGTATGTTCAGAAATTTCACGTTTGGATAGTGAAGAACCTATTAGTGATGCAAGGCTACGACGTTATTTGATTCGTGGATTACGACTTGACTTCATGCCGTTCATTTCATCAATACAAGGATGGGTTTCAATATGTCTCAATCAAGAACCAGATAGACTAAAAGGGGGAAACAGTAACCGTTTTCTCCCTCTTCCCTCATTATCTCCATTAACAACCCAAGATGGAAGATCAAAGAGAGAGACGATTGAGAGAGAGTGTTAACAGCGACATGATGGTGTAGTTCCTCCAAGTTTATTTTATGTAACTGTAATGGTGTAGTTCCTCCAGGTTTATTTTATGTAACTGTAATGGTGTAGTTCCTCCATGTTTATTTTATTTTATGAAGAAGAAGAAGAAGAAGAAGAAGAACAGGAAGAAGAAGAAGAAGAAGAATCAGTAGAAGCCAAAAGATCCGAAGGAAGCGTAGAAGAACGAAACGAAGAGAAGAAGAACAAAAGGACGATTGATGGGGCAGAAGATGAAGAAAATCATCAGGAAGACCAATATGATGATGGTCCTACTGAAGAAGAAGAAGAAGAAGAAGAAGAAGAAGAAGAAGAAGAACAGGAAGAAGAAGAAGAAGAACCAGTGGATGCCAATCCCATCGGTGAAGTCATCAAGGTTTTCAGTTATTTTCGTCGGATCTTTAGGATCCTTTTGTCAGATCTTTAGGGTCTCTTTTCTCGGATCTTTAGGATCCCAATAGTGTCTGTGTCTAGTTCAATTTCTCCCCCTTTAGGAGGCATTTGCATTTACAGGTTTGTAAATAGCATGACGCATCCGACAGAGAGAAATAATTATTATTATCCTTGTATCATTATGATTTTATCACTATTAATGGATATGTTTTCCTTGGATTCAAAAAAAAAAAAAAATGGATGGGTTTCGCAACCATCAATCATTGAGTTAGAAAACCTACTTTCTAATCAGGAAGCATTGGTTAAACAAATGCTTGGTAAGTCTTCTGGTGATGTCAAAGATGCACTCTTCACTAAAGGCAAGTCAAAGTCGAAAAATGTGAAAAATCATTCTCCAAATGGTGGTAAGCAGAAAACAATTGAGGGGGGAGTCAGCAAACCACTCTAAGTTGATATGCTTTAGATGCGGGAGGACTGGACACATGAAGTCGGATTGCCGTGCGAAGCTTGTGTGTAAAAAGTGTGGCAAACCAGGCCACATTAAGCCAAATTGTTATGCAAAAGTTGTCAAATCAGATGCAAATGTTGCACATGAGGTTGAAGATAGTGATGAGCTACAATGGGAGAATTGTCTCTCAATTGAGGTTATTAATCAACCGTACAACATGGCTTCGGTTACACATCAGAATGAAAAGAAATCAGAGATTAATACTAGCTGTATTGACTGCAAGAATGAGTGGATCGTTGACTCGGGTTGCTCACATCATGCTACCGGTAATGCTTCTATACTTTCTGATATTCGTCCTCATTTGAGCAAGCGGGTAATTGTGACAGCAGACAAGTCATTACATCCTGTAATGAAAGAAGATGATTTCAATGTGAAGGCTACTAATTCTGATGATGAAAGTCTTAAACATGAAGATGTATACCAAGTATCGGGTTTAAAGAAGAATCTTGTTTCTGTTTCGCAAATCACTAACTCGGGTAAGTATGTTTTATTCGGACCAAATGATGTTCAGATTCTTGATGATTATAAAAGTGTTGATGCTAATGTCTTATTCACCGGAAGAAAGACAAACTCTTTATATATTTTATCTGCAAGTGAGGCGTATGTAGAAAAGACAAGTCAAAATACAACGGCTTCACTTTGGCATGCTCGACTCGGACACATTGGTGATCAATTGTTGCAGCAAATATCAACAAATAGATTACTTGAAGGAGTTCCCTACTTCAAATCAACACATCAGGATGTCATTTGTGCTGGTTGTCAATGCGGTAAATCACATCGACTTCCTTTTCAGAAATCTTTGAACCGTGCATCATCGATGTTTGAGCTTGTACATTCTGATCTCATGGGACCTACAAGAACACCAAGCTTTAGTGGTTTCCGTTATATGATGGTTATTGTTGATGATTTTTCGCACTATAGTTGGGTGTATCTCTTGAAAAACAAAGGTGAAGCTTTTACACACTTTGTACAATTCAAAGAGATGGTAGAGAAGCAATTCGGGTCTGCTCTGAAGTGTTTACGAACTGATAATGGGGGTGAATTCCAGTCACATGAGTTTGCTGAATTTTGTCGAAAACATGGTATTCATCGGCAATTAACATGCCCGGATATCCCGCAACAGAATGGAGTCGCTGAACGTAAGTTAGCACATCTTAAAACAATGACTTTGTCTTGGTTGCACAATAAGAACCTTCCTCGAGAGTTGTGGGCAGCAGCTATGCAGTGTGCTTGTCATGTGATAAATCGACTGCCTCCATGGCCAGGTACATCAAAATCTCCTTTTGAGCTGCTATATACTATCAAACCTAATGTGAGTTACTTTAAAGTTTTTGGGTCTCTAATTTGCTATGTTCATATACATAAGCATAATCGAACTAAGCTAGATCCAAAAGCAAGGAAGTGTGTGTTTGTTGGTTATGATGCGAACAGGAAAGGATGGAGATGTATGGATCCTGTCACTAAGAAGATTGTGACTTCTCGAGATGTTGTTTTCGACGAGGTTTCTAACTTTTACCCGATTGCTGGCCCGGAAGAAACTTCTGTCTTTATGCCTTTTGTTGAAACTGATCCTGAACTTATCTCTACCCAAGACGACCTCAGCGATAGGGGGAGTTCAGAATCTTCTTGTCATAATGATTCACCACAAAGTGAAGTTGTATTGCGAAGAAGTGCAAGACCTAAGAAGACACCTACTCATCTAAAAGATTATGAAGTTCGAGTTAACCAATGCACTATTACTTCTTGTTTTATGTTGAAAGACACTTTGGAAAATGAGCCTTCTTCCTATATTGAAGCTCAAGGGAGGACAGAATGGGAGAATGCAATGAAAGATGAAATTGCAGCCTTGGATAGAAATTCTACTTGGGTTCTTGTACTGAGACCGAAAGATGTTGAACTTGTAACATGTAAATGGGTTTATAAGTTAAAGAAGGCAGCTGATGGAAGCGTTTCTAGACACAAAGCTCATCTGGTTGCTCGTGGTTTCTCTCAACAATATGGTTTTGATTATGAAGAAACCTTCAGTCCCGTTGCAAAAATGGTAACGATTCGTACTATTATCTCTTTGACAGCAAACAATGGATGGACTCTTTGGCAATTCTATGTAAAGAATGTTTTCCTTTACGGCGAATTGGATCGTGATATATATATGGAACAACCACTTGGCTTTATATCTGAAGAATTTCCAGAATATGTTTGCAAACTAAAGAAAGCACTCTACGGTCTCAAACAAGCACCTCGTGCGTGGTATGGTAAGATTGCTGAATACTTCTTATTTTGTGGTTATTATCCTTCTGACTCAGATCCAAGTCTCTTTGTTAAATTAGTTGGAACCTTGCATACTATGATTCTTCTTTACGTTGATGATATGATTATAACGGGTAATAATTCAGCTGAAATCAAACGTTTGAAGGATGATCTATCTATTCGTTTTGAGATGAAAAGCTTAGGTAAAGCTCATTGTTTTCTTAGTTTAGAAGTTGAAGAATCAGATGGTTATTTTCTGTCACAAAGAAGTTATGCAACTAAACTTCTAGAACGGTTTGGTATGGAAAATGCAAATTACACAACCACTCCGATGGATCCAGGTCTCAAATTACACAAGGTTGAAGGTGAGTTATTAGATGACGTGATCGAGTATCGTAAACTTGTAGGTTGTCTTCTATACTTAACGGTCACTCGTCCAGACATTACTTTTTCTGTGGGAATAGTATCTCAATTTATGAATCAACCATGTGTTGGTCATATGGCAGCTACAAAACGAATCCTTCGATATGTCAAAGGAACTCTAGAGTATGGGTTGATGTATAAAAAGAATACAAAGTTTCGTTTATGTGGGTTTGTAGATGCTGATTGGGCAGGCAATGTGATTGATAGACGGTCTACTTCAGGCTATTATTTCAATACCGGTTCAGCTGCTATATCTTGGACGGTCTACTTCAGGCTATTGTTTCAATACTGGTTCAGCTGCTATATCTTGGTGCAGCAAGAAGCAAGACACGGTGGCATTATCAACCGCTGAAGCTGAATATGTGGCAGCCACATTAGCTTCCCATGAGTGTATTTGGCTTACAAGACTTCTTGGAGATGTTAATCAGGTGCTCTACTTTCCTATTTCCATCTTTTGTGATAATGAAAGTGCTATTAAACTTGCTGGAAACCCTATACTTCATGCTCGCACAAAACACATTGATACTCACCATCATTTTGTTCGAGATAAGGTACTTAGTCAAGGAATTGTGTTGAAGTCTATACGGACAAATGAACAGGTCGCGGATGGCCTTACTAAGGCACTTTCAAAAAGCAAGTTTGAGGAGTTTAGAAGTGCACTTGGTCTTGTCGATCGAGAGAATGCACTAAGGGGGAGTGTCACAAGTTAGTGCACTCTTAGTTTGATTTAGTCTTTGTTTATTTCATGTGTTTGAATAAGTCCTAAGCAACTACTCTACTGGACATATTAGTGGAGTAAGAATAGGGAGGTTGTTAGTTAGTGGTAGTCAGAATTTTTAGCTATAAATTGTGAGTTATGTGAAACACAAAAATGGAGAGAGAGAATTGTTCTTACAACCAATTGTAATTGTGTCTATCTTCTTCTGAGCAATAAAAGTTTAGTTTCAATTTCACTTGTTCTTGCATCTTCTTATTTGTTACAGACCACAATTTTCAAATCACCAGAATTGTAATCTCAAACCGCTATGGGTGCTTCTAAAGGCACCAGGCTAATAGGCTGTTAGCATCCATAAATTTTGTTGACTCGGGTCAATGTCCTTTTACCCGAGTTATCTATAAGCACCTGTTTTTAATGTGGGTGATCACCTTCATTTGCTTCTTCCATCTTCTTCCAAAACTTAATCCCAATTCAATGGCACCTTCACCGTTCATTAGATCTATCATTACTGTTCTTCATCCAAATTCTAGGGTTTTCATTTTAAATCAACTGAACTCAAACTAAAACCATTCCATATGATCAGATCAACAATTTAATAATTCCTACTTCAATTCGCTTGAAGATTTCATTCAATTTCATGGTTAAACTTTTTAAAGATGGATTCTCTACCTTCCCAATCGGGAAGGTTTGAACATCTAATCCTTGCTCGAACAAGTTCGGCAACATCAAACAAGTCCGCATCTGATTCTCATGATACTCCAACTCTTTCTCCATCTTATGGTGGTAGCGGAAGCCAAAGTTTAGCTTTTATTCTCAAAAATTCTCATATTGGTAAATCTGGTTTATATGGATTTGATAATAATTCATTGTTTTCTGGTTGG
>BEHA01001707.1:0-10047 GCA_002897215.1 Eschscholzia californica subsp. californica
TTCGATAGAAACACATGTAATCTCAATAAAGCGATCGATATTCAAGAGGAAGGTCAGAATATGGCTCGCTGGTCCCTCATAAAATAAGGCAAATCCACTATAACATCCATGTATCACCATTTATCGATGGAACATATACCTCACTCACATCACGACACACGCTGGAATTTTATATGGCACATTAAAACCATATTATGTATTTCAATATTTTTGTGGAAATGTTGCACTGGAACCCTACCTGTGGGACAACGTATAGGAAAGTTCATTGAAAATCAATTAAATTGTCTATCTTGTAATAACATTGAAAGTACATGACATGCTCTCCTTCATGGCTACTTTGCAAAATATATCTGATTTTATTTTAATATTGTCTCTACAAATATTAAATCTGTATTAGACTGGATTATTCTTGAGAAAAAGAGGATAACATCACATGTACTTCGAATGACATGCACTTTTCACGATTTTATGGTTAATCTGGACAGCTCGATGTGACCACTTCTTTCAAAATACTCTCATGTCGACCTCGTAGATGATCAATCAAGTTCTAACCTTTCCTAGGATCTCAGGTACTACTAATCAAGTAACCCATACAATTAAGACAACCAAATGGTTACCCCCAACTTATCCGTACTATTAATATCGAGGATTAATTTACTAATACCAATTATTGTATTGGTTCTAGTTTTATTGTTCATGATCAACAAACTAACTTTTTTTTTTTGAATATGATAAGCGGGAGAAGCCCGAAACGGATACAAAGAAAAAGAAATCAAAAAATATCAAAGAAATCAAATTACATCATATCATTAGCCCCACCCTTTCCTCATTCTCACTGTTCCTCTGGAGTCCGCATTAACAATATTGACTAATTCCACTGGAAGTTGACTAATATTCAAGTGGGTTACCCCCGGTCCGAGCTTCATCTTCGACAGGAAATCAGCAGCCTGATTGGCTTCTCTATAGACATGAAAAACCCGAAAACTCCGGAATTGACTCTGAAGCCTCTGAACTCTCTTCCACAGACGCCTCGCCCTCCATGGTAATTTTTGATGTGGTTTTGCTAGAAGTAACTTGATATTCATCGAGTCAAGACCAAGTTCAACTTCCTGCAATCCGACATTGAGTGCTAACTCCAATCCCAACTCAACACCCTATAGCTCGTGTATGAAGATAGTCTGTCTATCAACCTGACCTGTGGCTGCTCTCACAACAGTCCCCTCCGAGTCTCGAATAATGGCTCCATACCCCGCCTCCACCTCGTTGAGTGCACCATCCGTGTTAATCATGTATCTCCCCGCCGTCGGCCGAGTCCATTTACATGAGATATAAACCGGCTTTTGGAGAAGGATAGTAAGATTCCAGCGATTGATGGTTCTTCGATTCTCCTCTGTATCTTCAAACCGTTTGGTTACGGTATTCAGCTTGATCCTCACTTCATCACAAATAGTGTGTATAATCATTCCCGGTGACATCACATTACTTCTAAATATCCTATTATTCCGCTCCTTCCAAATATGATAGACATAGGCATTTAGAAGCATACGACCCACTCGGGCAGCAATAGAAATCCCACCAAAGTGATTAATACACCACTGTAGCTCCTCTTCCCAATCAGCAGCACATACTCTCTGAAATCCCATCTTGAGTAATAGCGATTCCCATATAATCTTTGTGGCCGAACAACCAAAGAATAAGTGAAAATCCGTTTCTTCATTTCCCCCACAGAATACACATGTAGTGTCTATATTCATACCCCAACTAGCCAGTAGCGATCTGGTTTTGAGGCGTCTTCGACAGGCAAGCCACGTGATGAAGCAATGTTTGGGTATACCACCCGGTGACCATACTAAGGGAGTCCAGCTCAATCGAGTTCCTCTAGGTCGGATTACTTCATACGTCTCTTTGAGAGTAAACTCTCCATTCTGGCTGGGCATCCAGACCACCTCATCTTTGAGGGTACTATCTACCACCACATCTCTTGCCTCGACCGCGATAGTCCCTAACAAAGCTGCAGTACGAGTTGGGAAAACCCAGTCTGACTGCCAAATAAACTGAGAGACTCTTACCTCTAAATGTAGGTGAGAGTTATATCTATACCCCTCTTTAAATGCATCAAAGAGAAGCCCGCGAGGATGCCACAAATCAGTCCAGAATTTGGTATCACGACCGTCTCCCAAAGAAGTACCAATAAGTCGCCGGGCCGTTGGCCTGCTGCCTAGAATCCGACGCCAACACCATGAACTATTACTCGGAGCTGAAAGAGTCCAGAAGTGCTGATCTTTGATAAGATTACTTCTCACCCAATCGGCCCACAGGGTCGGCTTACCACTAACCAAATCCCATATGTGTCGCATATTTGACGCCTCGAAAAGCTTCTCGATATTGCGAAATCCAAGCCCTCCTTCGTCAGTTGGGTAACATAAGTTTTCCCAGCCAATGGGAGCTTTCTTACACCCCATATCAGCACCTGACCAAAGAAACTTACTAAAGATGGAGTTGATGTCGTTCATAACTCTTTTGGGAATAACAAACACCGCTGCCCAATATAATAACATGCTATTTAAAACCACCTTAATGAGAAGAACACGTCCCGCAAACGATAAAAAACGACTCTTCCAAGACTGGATTCGTCCCTTGATTTTATCGATCAGCGGGATGCAGTGATTATAGGTAAGACGAGAAGATATAAGGGGCAATCCCAGGTATCGAATAGGCAGAGAACCAGTACCAAATTCCAGGATGGTAGTAATATCCCTCTGACCTTGAGTCGAAAGACCAGCAAAGAAGATGGTGCTCTTGAGCACGTTGGCCTGCAACCCCGTCGCCCGATGAAAACCAGTTAGCACACCTTTTAGAGATTGAGCCGAACCCGTGTCTCCTCGAAAAAAGACCATAAGGTCGTCTGCAAAACATAGGTGAGTAACCTTCGGGACTAGACACTGAGGGTGTAGCAGAAACCGACCTGCCTTTTCCTCACGATCAATAAGAACCGCGAATAACTCCATCATTAAAACAAACAAATATGGAGATATCGGACATCCTTGCCGTAAACCCCGTTTCCCATCAAAATAACCATGGGCTTCACCATTGACCAATATAGAGAACTTAGACGTAGTAACACAAGCCCGTATCCATTCTATAAATATCCTTGGAAAATGGAACCTACCAAGGACTGAGAATAGTGAAGACCAACGGACTGTGTCATACGCCTTCTTAAGGTCAATCTTAACCGTACACCGAGCTGGACCAGTGGGTCGATGGTAATTCCGAACAATCTCATGGGCTAGCATGATGTTGTCCTGGATGGTACGACCAGAAATAAAGGCTGACTGGTTCGGACTGATCATCGAATAAATAACTCCCTTCAGTCGAATAGTGAGTATCTTGGTAATGCATTTATACAACACATTACAACAAGATATAGGTCTAAAATCTGAAACTGAAGAAGCATTATCGATTTTAGGAATAAGAGTCACAAAAGTAGAATTTACCTCTTTGAGAAGTTTTCCAGAGCTGAAGAAATTCTGAATAGCCTCCACAAAGTCATCTCCCACAATCGACCAACACGCCTTAAAAAAGTGGGAAGAGAATCCATCCGGCCCCGGCGATCGATCAGAACCAATAGTTTGCAAAGCATCATATATTTCATCTCTAGTCACCCTCATAGTAAGAAAAGTTCCTTCAGCTTCCGTCAGCGGGCGTGAGAACTCCACATTAGATATGTGATCTAATGCTTCATTATCCTCATCCTCTCGACCGAATAAGTCCCGATAGAAATCCACACACATATTAGCTATTGCCACTGGATCCTCAGTCACCGAACCATCCTCTCTGGTAAGTTGAGTGATTGCGTTCCGAGACTTCCGCTCCTTAATAGAGTTGTGGAAATAAGCTGTATTGTTGTCATCGAGTTGGGTTTGCTGTTTCAGCCCGTACAAACTAACTTTATTCCGGCTAAAACATCAAATCTCAAAGAAAAAACACACCATCATAGAAAGTGACAACATTAACTTAATCCCCATCCACTATTTTATAAGGAGTTTAATGGACAACAGAAAATAAATATAAACACATCATCGTAGAAAGTGACAACATTAACTTAATCCAGTATTTACATGACGCTCGAAGAACAATCCAATTACAATTTGAGATACATATAAAACAAATAAAGAAATTAATTCCGACCTTCAATAGCATCAAGTTCGTGTACATCAACAGAGAACACAATAACCCATCAGACAAGTTTGCCAAATGGGTCACGAAAAAAAGGGTAATAAATTTTGAAAAATATTCTGCACTTAATTTCTCATTCGAATTGTATAGCTCTTTGCTGTTAGTAATATATTCTTCTTCAATAAAAAAAAAATATTGCATTTTATTTCTATGTACGCAGATATCCATTAATTCAGAAAAGAAAAGGAATCCAAGCCTTGAAAACTTTTGTTTCTAATATTTTAAGGAGGTCCTTGTTTTCCTGGTGTCAAACAATTTAAGATGTGTATCACAAGATTTTTGTAGACCCCTAACTTTTTCTTTTTGTCGAAAGATGTAGGTAGACCCATAACTTAGAGGTACAAATTTTGCTTTCCAACTGAACCCAGTCATCTTTGTCACTTTTACAAGCAATACTCTCTCCCTCACACTCCATCCAATCAAACCTTATTAACCTTGTAACACTCCATTAAGCCACCTTTCATCTCTCTACATCCTAGAAATAAGATATATATCTCCCTCTCAAATTAAATGATTTAATTTTTTTTGAGGGATTGGGCAAAACGCCCAAAACCAGCCCAACGATATGTATCAGGCCCACTGCAGATAAAGAATGAGGGGCAGGTCCAACAAGCCAGGCTGGAGGGTGGAATTTTCGAAACACCCTTCTGCTTTTCGAAATTTACGAAACGATCATCAAAAAATTCCCCAGAAACTCGAAAATTTCCGAAAAATAATCTGACACGCCTCCCATGAAATTTGAAAATCCTAAAATGATTTTCAAGTTTTATTTCAAAAACATAAATTAAGTTTTAAGTTATTCACTGTTAGTTCATCGTTAGTTTCTGTTCATTATATAAGATCATTTTTCCGTAGGAACAAGCTTCCAAGTACTTTGCAAGCTCTTGCAAAGGTGTTGAAAGGCTTACAAGCTGTTTAATTAAGATGGCTTGGAAACTTTTCGCGAAGTCTTTCAAGCTCTTGCAAAGATGTCGAAAGCTCTTGCACAGGCTTGCAAAAGGTTTGCAAAGCGATTGAAACTTCTTGCAAATGCCTTTTATTTTTAATGTCTTTTATGTTGCACTTTAGGATGAACCTTAATAGGTTACTAATTATGTATTTCAATGCAGGTTTATGATGAGTTGCAAGACATTTCTCATGAAGAAAGCCTATTACTGTCATCTCCAAACTGGAAATGAAAGCTTACCTATGCCAAGAGAAAATGCTTCACCAGGAAAAACAACAATTAACATTCTGATTAAAAGGTTGGATGATCAAACAAATAAAATCAACATGTTTAAGATTGAAGTAAGTCAATTAAAAGAGAGTAAAGTTTTCAGAACAAAGCCCTAAAGAAGTGCATCATGGGGAAGAAATGGAAGAGGCTGGGGAAAGCAACGAAGAATATGACGAAGATAGTTCAAAAAGTGATAAAAATGATGATTCTGAGAAGAAAAGAAAAAATTCAGAAGAGGATGGAGAGAGCAGCGGAGAAGATGGTTCTAGTTCAAATAGTGATAAAAAAGAAGATTCTGAAGAAAAAAAAAAGAGGATGGAGACAATAGTGACGAAGATAGTTCAAATAGTGATAAAAGGAAGATTCTGAAAAAAAAAACAGTATAGGATGGAGAGGGTAGTTAGGAAGATAAATCCAGAAGTGATAAAAAAGAAGATTTTGAAAAAAAAAACATAAGAGAATGGAGATAGCAGCGAAGAAGATGACGAAGATAGTCCAAACAATGATAAAAAGAAATTCTGAAAAAAAACATAAGAGGATGAAGAACATAACAACGAATAAGATGGATATGAAAATACTGCAAAGGGTGAGTGTAAGGAACAAGATAGAGATCACAACCTTTGCAAGAACATCAAGGCAGAGATGACAAAAGAAGCAGATCGTTTACACGATGTAAGCAATGAAATTTTAGTTGTAGTTACGGACATAAGTGACGAAATAGCAAAACAAGATGAACAGCAACTGAATAACATAGAAAATAGTGAAAAACAGAAAGTGATGTTGAAGCTAAGGAAAAATAATGAAAGAGAATATGAGAGGCATTGATGAGGAAACTAAAGAAAGAGTTGACAAACTTGCTGAAATGAAAAAGAAAATTGTTAAAGGATCCATCGAAAATGGTGCCAAGGAGTGTCCGAAGAGAAAACAACTAGAAAACCCTTTCTTTGTTTACGATAAAAAGGCGAAGAAACAAAAAAAGTTTTTTGGCATAAGTTTTGTCGACGTACATGTCAAGTGTAGGTGCTATAAAAGTTTATCTTAGTTAAAGGTGTGATCTTCTTAAATCTATTGAAAAGGAGAAAGATCATTGTATTATGAGGGTTAGTAACGGATTATAATACGAAAACCTTGAAAACCTAATAATCAAGTTCATAAATTATTAGTTTTTACAAATGCGAGGGAGATCTCTCTGTATGATGTTAGTTGTCACCGTTGAATTTCAGATAATGCCAATAATGAATATGCATGCAATGCTTCCTTGATTGGGGATTGAGTTTGCCTACCCGAGACTCAGGTTTGTGGAAATCTACTGTAGATGGGTTTTAACCCAACTATTTTGTTTTTCAGGTATTGATTGCAAACTCATGGTAGGCGTTGCTCGTGGATCCAGTTTGAAGGTCTCAAATCTTCAATTTCAAAGCGGTTAGCTCGAGATTTGGGATTTGGGACGCTACAAAATTGCAGTAATAAAAAATCAGCATGATATATGGAGAGTGATGCAGACATGAGAAGATTCTCGTGGAGGAAAATTTTAGCAATGAAAAAAGTCTGAAGAAATAAAGTAAAAAAACGAAAAAAAGAGAGAAAACAGAAAGAAGGAAAAAAATCCAAAAGGGATTTGTCAACTTGCTGGTATCAATGATAAATCCTCTGAATCCGACGTGATCAAGCTCAAGTAAAATGAAGAGCTTCTGAATCCAACGATCGTGCTCAAGTGATGAGAAGAGCCTTTGCATCCGATGTGATGTGAAGAGCCTATACATTCAATGTGATTAATACATGGAGTGAATGCTTATTGGTCCAGTTGAAATCAACGAAAACAATTGCCGGAAAGACTGATGCGGCAAAAAGGTAATAAGAGTTTTGAAGGAAATATATAAACTTGAAGTTGATGATTGCAACCAAGAGAGACAATATGAATTATTTTAGTGAATGTCTAAAAACTGAGTGTGATGAATTGCATGACGTGTGGCATAGAAGACGAAAAAGAGGATAATTAAGGAAGACTGTTGAAAATACTAATCTAGAGAGTAATAACCAAATTGTAATAATCTAGAGAGTCCCAAGTTACTATAATCTAAAGAGTCATAATTAATGGTTTAGAGTCCTTGGAGTTGTTTGGATTGAAAGAGAAGATGTAGAGTTTTGAGAAAGTCACTATATAAATATGGACATGAAGATGTTGCTAAAAGTAAAAAAACAAGAAATTTTTTTTTGTCTAAATCATAAACCAAAAAGTGAAAGAAAGCTTGTGCAAGTAAGTGGGTTCAAGGAGCTCTGTAAGAGCATGTAACCTGTACATTTTCAAGTTTAGTTTTTGTTAAATCTCCTTCTTTCTGGTGACCAATATATGGACAACCGATTATTTTATGTGGACAACTATTTTTGGGTCCCGACCTAATTGACTTTGATTTAATAAGGGGACAATTCTATAAGACCTTGATATCAAAACCTAATTAATTTGAGGACTATAAATGTGACGCCCCGTGTTCCGAATCACGGTTTGCCATGCAGTTTATAAAAGAAACTCGGTCTCAGACTCACTTAAACCAGTTTCAAATATAAACCCAAGCCAAAACTCTCATCACGGGTTACAAATCAAGAACAAACACAGCGAAAAATCAAATATAGTTTAAACTTTTGAAAATATGTTCGAAAAATGTGTAACCCAAAATAGTTTTGATAAAGAGAAAAACAACTTGAATTCATGTATATGAAAAATTCACAGAAGAGACTGAATTTGGACAGAGTCTCCTCTATAAATTGAACATATCAAACCTGAAAAACTAACTCACTTTCATGACCCATCAAACATCCCCAAACTTAGATTTTGCTAGTCCTCGAGCAAAACAAAATAAAAGAAAAACCTGACTCACTTTCGGAGGAATCCCGGTTGCATTTAGCATATGCAACAAGCCGTTAAACCCCTAGGTTTCCCTAGTGGACGAGTGTGGTCTCGTGAGGGTTTCCATAGAGGATACCCACAAACATCGATTTCATAAAACAAAAGGGTCCAACATCCAAATCATAGATAAGCATGTTCATATAGTGAAGGGTTTAAGCATGTCAACACATAATGAATCAAATAAATAAGCTCTTGTAAAAGCTAAAGGCCCCTTCACTAATGATCTTACCCTAAAATGCAAATGTCATACCATAATAAGCACATCTATGTTCCGAAGTCACAAAACCTTGATTCCCAAGTTAGTACATTTCGCCTCGACTTCGGCCTCACAAACATACACTCCAAAAATGAAATCACTCAAGAATGGTTCGCTCGTATGTGTGAGTGTGATCACGACTATAGACTCAACACATAAAAAGGGGTGAGGACAACATTTTGGAACGAATGATCTTCGAAAAGGAATTAGCCACTAAATAAAGTGGGGAAGCTCACTCGCCCTTCTCACCCATTCTACCCTCTAAAAATGCCTTCTAAAGTTTAGCGGATACTAGAGATGGATGACGATGGTGGATTCCCGAGAATTTTGACCTCTTCATGATGGTAGAAACTCTTAAGCATCTCAACATTTGTTTCTTGCTTCGAATAATTATTCATGAACAAAAACACCAACACATATTTACAATCACATCACTCACACCAAAGAGCTAACACATGCTCAAACATACACAAAAATCACTTTATTTCACTTTTTTTTATTTTCTTTTCATATCACTTTTTTTTCATTTTTTTTTTTCATTCCTTTTTTCTTTTTTTTCTTCTTTTCTTTTCATAACACAAATACAATCAACCAAAACAAAATACTACACACACAACTCTATTCTTGCAATCAACTTTTCATTTCATACTTGCTTTTGACATTCTTCATTCTTTTATCTCATGTCTTCATTCTCGGGATATAAGATGATGGATGGTGATAGAGTATCCGCTATCCTCTAGTTGGCATTCTCATTGGGTTTCATGACTACAAGGGCAAGGTTAATTTGCTATCCTAATGTCACTCCTAGTGGCTAAGGAAATTGAGCACACGAGATCAAATGAGCTCTTTTATAAGTTACGAGGTTGAGTAGCTCTTCATTCTACTCGGAGTTAGCGCGGAAGAGTACACTCGAATGGCAATTTAGGCTTTGAAATCTCACATGGGTTAAGTCTCCACTAATGACTACTTTAGGTCTCTTAGAAATGTTTCTTCTTCACTAAGATGTCTCTCACATGGCACAACACAAACACTAAAAGACTCGACTTTCATGGAAAGGCCATTAGCAATCACAAAACTCATCAACTCGACACATATGCATCAAAATTCTTAAAACTATCACTAGAATCACATGCAAATCTACTCAAAATGTTCAAAATTTTCAAAATTTGGCTAATTTGAACCCTTTTGTCTTTGAACCCATGGTCATGCATTGGTTATGGTCATATCCCGCATCCCCAAACTTAAAATTAACATTATCCTCAATGTTCTAAGCATACACTCACCAAAAGATAAAGAGGCACGTGAATCTAAAGAGAAGAGTGGAGAGATATTACCATAACCGAAGGAGATAAAAGATGATACTACCAAGGCTCATGTATAAAGAGGTTCCAAGTTGATGCCAAGCTCGCGCCATCCCCAAACTTGGAACAAACC
>BEHA01001707.1:15163-40598 GCA_002897215.1 Eschscholzia californica subsp. californica
TGAGAAACCGTTTCCCAACTCGCTCCATGGAACACATCTGAGGGATGGTGGATTCAGTGGGAGTAATCGAACATTGCTATGCATAATTCGATCAAAGATGGGTTTAAGCCAGTCTTCCAAATATTTTTGGGCATATTCTAGAAACGATTGTTTTCACACCTACCAAAATTCCGTCTAAAGCTAAAATTTGTAAAAAGCGTTACAAAACTAGCTAATATATGACGCAATTTCTTTTTGAAAGAAATTTGGGCTTCTTCCATAACCAATCAAGACAACAAAGTGTTTGTTGCTCATGATAGTATTCTTCTAATAATTAGCACTAATTATTACAAGAATAAGTGGGAGAAATGTACAAGTCGATTTAATTCGATCATGAGAAAAATCATGGAGGGTCATGAAGAACAATCATGAAACTTGTACAAGACGATTAAATTCGACCAAGAGCAACAAACTGCGACTCCTCGGAAAAAGGAAAGGTTAAAGATATGATCTTGTAAACCCACCGCACAAAAGCGAATGTCATTCGCAGGAGAACTCTCAAAGCGAGTGAAAGTGTCTCTAAAGGAATATCTCAAAGTAGTTGAGAAAATTCCAAATTGTTGTTCAAAAGCCCTGAAAGGTCAAAATAAAATCTTAAAGACTCAGAAAATAAAGGTTATTTCTGAAGAGATAAAAGACCTGCGTAGAAACGGAAACTGACTCTAGTTTTGGCTAGAAGCCAAAATCATCGTGGAATCCATATCTCGTCAAGACATGAAGCTTGATAATTTAAGTCAACAGAAGACCTAAATTGGTTTTCCAAAGTAGAAAACTGAGAAGGATGGAAAACGAGACAAGAAGAATTAAGATTCTTCCAATCAAGTTATGTCCACATGCATGCTTCAAAAATCTATCAACGGATTAAAAGCACGCAAGAGTTAGAATCTTCGATTCAAAAGGCAATCAAAGAAGTTTGATTCCTGAGGAATGAAGAAAATCTTGAATCACGAGTTTCAAGAAGGTAAGTGGGAGAAACAAACCTTCCGGGTCCGTATGCAGAGTACATACAAAAGATTGAGTACGACATAAGGTGTTGTATAACAGTAACAAACTGACTCAATAAAGGACCACACACAAAAGGATAAAATGCCATTTTGGGCATCTGAAGATCTATAGGCATAGATCAAAAGGATGATAGGATTAGAGAGACTCAGTACGCTGAGATGCTTGAGATCCGAAACAGAAAATCTAAGACTCGGAAAGTCTAAAAGATTTCGACCCAAAAACTCATGACAGAGGGCGTTGCAAAACTCGGAGTCTGAAAAGACACCGATGAGCTAGCACGCATGAGAGAGACATTTATGTTCGAAAACATAAAGTCAATCATGTTGGACATGATTAGCATCTAAACATCCGAACTCGGATTGGAAAACCGAAACACTACTTAGTACATCCTAGAAGGCTAAAGATGAAGTAGTACAAAAGTTGAACATGTCATCGAAGCAAACTTCCAGACATGGAAGGAAAGTAGGCTAAAAGTGTTTTAAGCCGGGAACTGTTGCAAATACTACATAAAGAATTAAAAGCCTTAACTCTAGTAAAAGTTACTAGATATTATCAAGGTTGAAGTTAGCAATCTTCAAATTAATTGATAATAAGCAAAGTTTAAAACCGACTACCACGGTAGTCAAACTAAACTGTCACCTAAGACATAGTATGAGATTCATACACAGTCTAAGGCATGAGGTATAATTTTAAACCTCGACAAGTAAAATTGAGTGGGTAAAAGGAGTTTTACGGAAGAGGCTCAGATTTACAACTCTCGTTATCAGAAATAATAGAGTTATTTCACAAGTCGTCTAAATTTGGTTTAGTATTTAAACGACAGTCCATTGATGATAAAACATTCCGAATAGGTTTGTCAGATACGTGATTTGATGAATGAAACCCTATTAAGTGAACTTTGAATATTTATTATCGAATCCCTGGTCCAGGTCATTGCATGGACAACAATGACTCACGAAGACTAGCACGGGAGTCGATGGGATAGCGCAGTTTCATGGGCTATAGGAATAGTATATTCTATTCGACTACGTGGGTGTGTAAAAGGTTTATACACTGGATAACCCTCAAATGAGAAGTACATCACTCGTGATGAACGTCAATACTTCTCATAAAGACAATTGGAGAGATTCCTCAAAACATGAGTGCTCCACTCATCTTATGTAAGGAATGCCCGACTTTGGTTCCGTTAAACGCCGCGCCGTAAAAGGAGGTTATAAAGGCGGATACTGGGAAGGACAGGATAGACATGAAGTTAAGTGGGAGTGCAAGAATGGATTGTGTCACCCTAATCACATTAGGTACAAAGTATCTCAAGGCCACTTGATGAGTAGCAACTGAAAATGCGTGTCTGCGCTCAAACGGATTAAAAGTTAATCGTTTGTCTTTTACAGTTGTACTCGGATATCAAGAAAGTCTGAATGACGTGACGTATCAGATGGGATACTAAATTGACACGGGAATCAAGACATTGCACTTGTTCTAAGTCCAAGTGGGAGTCTGAAGGAGTTGAAGGAGATGTCCTTCGACCAAGGTGACAATGCGAACAATTTGTCGGATAGGATAATTGATGTGGAAGATCATCAAGTCCGATTGATTTAGGGATTGTAGAGTTGTAGCTAGAGACCAACTACGATCGTCGAATTACGAAGTAATTCGCGGCTAACTTCGATCGGATCCTACAACGGGTTACACATAAGAGTGACAAATTGATCTAGGATATGACTAGTGGGAGTGAGATATAATCATGGGAGTGTCTCATAAACATATCTCATAGGCCTAAAAAGGAATTAGGCAAAGATAGTACAAAAAGTACAAAAAGGCCAAAAACAGGGTTTTTGGGCCTAGGCCGATTCGGGCACTTTTAGGGCTCGGATTGGGCTGATTTTTGGAGGGACGTTTCCTTATGTTATGATCATTAAATCTGCCAATTTTGGCTGGGTTTGGACGTCATCTCCTTAGGGAATTGAGAAAATACCAATAGTTGCTATTTTCGACTATTTCCCTTAATCTTATTCTAAAGGGTGTTTTGGGAAACCTAAAAGGAGGTGGATTCTTATTAGGGTTCTGTATAAACACTCTTAGGGCAGAGAATAATGTGTGGAATTTCTCTCTAAGCTTTCTTACTCTACCACATCAAGTAGAGAGGAGAAAGTGAGCTAATTCCCAAGCTATCTTCTAGTCAAGCAAGAAGAAGGTCTTCTTATTATCCAACCACCATTGGTGTGCTAGCTATACAACAAGGTGGGAGATCAAATTGATTGCTCGTGTCCCAAGTAGAGGAGCTACACTTGAAGCTCTTGGTCTTCTTCAATCAATTCAACTAGTTCGAGGGAAAAGCGATTAAGGTAATCTACTATCTCCATTAGATTAATTACTAGTTTTGCATGTGATCCTGGGAATACTAGTGTAGACATTAGGTGTCTTATTTCCGCTATAAACACTAGTATAAGGGTTTAAATCCCTACATAAGTCTGTAGACGTTCTAGGAGAGACGTCTGAAATGTCCCAAAAAGGATCAACGACCAAGTTTGAGATCATGTGGAAAGTCGAACTAGACTCTAAGGGTAAGGCAATAGGCTCCGGGACCAAATCAAGGTCCATGATTTCCTTAGGTAAATAGTCTGACAAACTATCCAACATGTCACTATCTACTACGTCATCAATATCCTCAAAAGGCATCTGGAGCCTCGCAGTCAGTTATAGCATCATGTACGGCATCTAAGACTGACTCCCTACAAGTGTCGAAAATCGAAAAGTTCAAAATAATGTCATCCCCAAACTTGTTCATAGAGCCACCATCTTGAATCTCAAAATCTAATATAGTTCTATCATGATGAGACGACACATGTTGAGGAAACGAGACAACAAGGTTATCAGTTTGTTCAAGCTCTTGGGCCATCTCAGTTGATTCGTCGACATTTAACTTAGTACTAGGGTTAGACGTATTACCCTCGCCATCGGACCTAGTACCCTCTTGAGTTTGGGGTGGTAAAACCCCTTCCTCGTCGGCTAATAACTGTGACATCATCATCTCTAATGGATGATTTAGAGACTCTAATTGATGATTTAGAGACTCAAACCTCTGATGTAATTCTTGTTGCAGTTGAGTCTGCGTTTGTTGTAACTCTTGCTGCATTTGAGTCTGCATCTGTTCAAATCGGTCTTGTGTCTCTCTAAGTTGTAACATCATTTCAGTCAGACGACTCACAGACTCTAATTGAGATTTATCTTCAAGAGTCTCTTCATGATAAGGCTCACAAGTGTAATTAAATGAAGACTCTTGATAATAACTCCCACCGTACATATTAGGATCATAGCTGCCTCTAAAGTCATTGGTTAAGGTCTCTCATACATATTTAGTGTCGGACCATATCCATCACTAATTTGACCATCTCTATACATATGTCGGTATTCTCCTAGGGTCATACGAGATCGGTCAGACTCAAATGGTCTATTCCCCTCACTAGTCGGAGCATCCCTACACATCCGTTGGTATTCACCTAAGGTCATATCAGGTCGGTTAGTGCGGGGAATCCTCGAAATAAGTTCATCATCATCAACATCAAATGGCCAACCGTTATAAGAACGGGCCATGATCTAACAGTATTCAGAGATGGTAACACATAATCACAAAATGGGAATTAACAATTATAAAACTAAACAATCACACAAGTAAGAAGGAAGAGATAGAATGCGATACTATATCGACTTTTCGCTTTACTTCACGATCCCTTCCTTTCCTTCGCTCCTATGTCTCTTCTGGCTATTTCCTTGAATTGGTAATTAAAAGAAAATAAACTATAGAAAAAACAAATAAAGCAAAAATGTCTAAGTAATAAATTAACACTAAACTAATGAACAAACCAACAAACTATATCCAAAGTACTAAACCTATCCCCGGCAGCGGCGCCAAAAACTTGATAGGCCTAAAATAGGTCTATACCCGCAAGTATACGGGGTCAAGTTATAGTATTTTAGTAAATTCGTGAATCGTCCCAAGGGATAGGTAGGCACTTCGGATATTGACGGCGAGTTTAGCCCAATAATCAAAATGTCAATAACTAACTTAGAAAAAACACACACACACCCCACTTCATAAATTTGACGATTGATTTGTAAGAAATAAGAAAACAAATAAATCTAAATAAACTATCTAAGAGAGAGGTGAGAGGATATCTAAGGTTATAAAATCCACCGCATAATTTCACTTTATAAAACAAGCACTTAATCACTTAAATCTCTTTTGTATTTACTCGGGATCCAATATAATGAACTATTTGGATTCCGGATGATGTTCTAGATAAAACAATTTTATAATCACTAATTCTAATTGTCTTCCTTATAAAGATTCGGATCACTTAACTATTATTCATCATCTAAAAAGCATACTCCATCTAACAACTTAACGAAAGTATGAAATATCTAATTATGAGGCATGAGTAATGAAAAGAAAATCCAATCCATATAGATAAACAATCAATAGACATTAAAGCACATCAAAGGATTTAATTAATCAAGAACAAGTATTATAAAGATCCAACATGGGTTTCATTCACAACCTTAGATTGCTAAATTAACTATACATGGAATCTAGAATAACATTCATTGACATTGTAAAATAAATGAAAATACTAAGAAATTAATGGAAAGAAATCACCAAGAATGTTCAAACTCCATATTCCCATGTATCTCCATTTTATCCAAGATTTGCTCCATTTATGCTCAAGAATTTTACTCCAAGAAATCCAAGTAATAGTTATTTTATTGCCACCCAAATAAGAAAAAGAAAGAGAAGGAAGAAATTAGATGTAGAAAGAAGTTGGAAAGAAGAGATGAAAGGGGATAAAGATCATAGAAGAATATGGAAGGAAGAAGGAGAAAACTATTAATGGAAGAATAATAGTGGTAGAGAAGAAGTAGTAGTAGTAGAGTAAGATAGAAAAAGAACGGAAAAGATGGATTAGGTTGGAGAAAGAAATAGGTAATAGGAAGAGGGATTAGGTAAGAAGAGGTATTGAGAGGGTTTGCAAGTCTAAATTTTAATGGAGGAGCAAGTGTTATTATATAGGGTTTTGGTTTTGGTTGGGTTAAATAGTGAAAAGAATTAAAATAGGATCACCAAACATATGCATGAACCTATAATAGTATTAAATGATCTGATAGGCTCCCAAAGCTACAAGAACAGAGCCCACCTAAAGGTCCCATCAACCAAAAGGAGAAGAGCGTTCTCATGACTCAAGGTAGGGTAAACCCTGTTTAAAGCCAAACTTTTACAAGTGTCCACTTTCAGGGAATTAGTATTTTCTTATTAAGAAAACTCGGGTAAACACTCTCTCTTATTTCGGTGAAAACATTGTAACTATCAATCACAACATAATTCAAACCACACACACCAGTGGTTTAGCAGAATGAATAAACAAGCATGGCATTGGGCCAGTCCCCTAATCACTCCAAGGGTCGGAATACCCCAACTCCCATCCTCTCTGGACCCCATTCCGGGTAAACTAGAATGGTCGTTACCAAACGGCTGGTCACGCACCGAGTGTAACCCTTGACATAATTCATGGCTAATCCATAACACAAAATAAACAAGGGGACTAACCAATGCCCGTGGTAAAACAACCATTACACATAACACAGATCAAGCGATTCCGCCTTCATGTTATACACGCAGCTCAAGCGATTCCGCCACCACGTGTTTACAATTCACACAAAACGATCACACAGATCAAGCGATTCCGCCTCCATGTGATTATTTTTCAGAAAAACCAATTTGTTTTGAAAAGAGAAACATCCATAACATAGAGTACACCACATACATACATATCATACCATATCATATCATAAATTGAACTAGAGAACTATAAAAAGAAGAAAAATGACTATATATAAAAAATGGTGAAACGGGGAATACCCGTGCTCCAAGTAAGATTCATAGGATCCTACCTCTTCTTGCGCTTCCAATGGTGCTCCTTACTAAGCTCCACTTCTGCTCGAGCTCCTTATTGCAGTTCATTAGTACTACTGAAATATGAAATGGCAAAACGGTCATTTGACAGTTACATAACTGTCAAGAGTCCTCTTGCAGAGCAAGAATGCATAAATGAATGAAACTATACCAGGAACGTCCTATTGGCACTATACAGTTCACTGAGACGTCCCATGGAATAACTGAAATACAAACAAATCAACCAACCAACTTCCCACAAACTCTATTTTACATTTTCGATATCCCATAAGCTGACAAATTACATAACGAACCAAAAACTATGGATCTTGAACTATCAAATCATAAAATGAACCCAATGTTACAAATCCATAACTCAACCTATCCATTTATGTTAAATACGGCAAGGTTCGGGTAACCATCTCTATTCCAATTCATTATAAAACGGATCCAAATATCAAATTTGAGCCGTAAAATAATTCGGCAGCAACCCGTCTATATATGAACACCCCCAAAATAGTCTATAATATCCTTAACATCATTCTGAACATAAATCATTCGACGAAACTAAAGAATAACTCCTCCAAGTTATGAACCCAAAAGAAATTAGAACCAACTATACAGTTATCGAAATAACTATCATAAACCCACCAAATACAGACGGAATTGAAAATTATGAACCGCTAAATATGTAGAACAAGTCGAATGGGATTACCTGGAAGAAGTTTCATTGAATTCTGGCTACCGAATGCGAAGAAATCAACAAAAGAAACTATTCGAAAGACTTCAGGATTTTCGTTACCAAATATCAAAACGCCCACATCCCACTGCTCCTTACCTTTATTCGTTGAGGTTGAAAGTAAAATGGGAAAGGCTGAGGTGGCTAGTGGGGGAGAAGTGGACAGTAAGTGAATGAGGGAAGTGATGAGTATAAAGTGGTAGTGCTATTGGCGCCTTTTAATTTTGCTATTTGTCCCTTGCTGGTGAAATGAAGAAAGTGGGTTTATTTCCTTTTACAATAACAAAGGTAGGTGGGCTTCCATGTGTCACAATCTAAAGTGGCCATGCATTTATTTTATTTAGTTTAAATCCCCAACTCCCATATACCTTATAAACAAGTCCCTCTATATCCATGTCCCACCAATTCAAACCTCATTATTTACTTTATGACCCTAAATTAACATTTTTCGTTTGTTCTTCCTCCAATAACTAACCACAAAGAAAGTATATGGTTCCTCATAATTCAATACCGAGAAAATATTCGAATACGAAACGACAGCTAAACCATGTTCGGTATTTCGTGTGACTAGTCAAAATCTATGATTTCTCGAGAACTATCCGATGAGGTGTCTGAATCAACTAAACAGAGTACCTAAAATCCAAAATAAACCACTAGCTCTGTTCGACGCTCTAACTCGCCCGATCCTCCGACTCGGATGTCAAGGCGCTACAATAAACAAATGTACTAATAGATTAGATTAGAAACTCTAATTGTCATTCATCTTCTTCATCTTTTTCCTTCGTCATCAATCACCTCCATCCCCAACACCAACAAAACCCCCTCCATCACCACTACACCTTCAGTGGTCACAATATCTTCATCGACCACCGAATTCACCAATTAATACCATCATTATCACTACCATGACCATCACTAGCTAACATCTTCATCTTCTCCTTGACAAACACCTAGTGATTAAGAATGAAGAGGTTGTGGTAAGATGAACTTCTAGTAGCTTATTCCACCTATTCAATGGCTTAAACATATAGAGGATCAAGGTCTTAGTGATTACTCTGATGGTGAAATTCAGATTTCACCATTATCACAACCGTCATTTTCAAATTTCCCACATTTCCCTTTTAAATGCCCCGATAGAAACCAATTCCATCCCAAAATCGAACTTCAGAACTTACCCATACCATTCAAGAAGAAGATGATGGAACATGATTATCATGAATACCATGTGCTGATTTTGTAATTGCACTAGAGAGACACAAAAGTACCAATTTCATCAGCATATACCTTATTTCATTATGGTGTGATGGATCATCTTCATCTGGAACTCGTCTTTGCATCGAGAAGGTTGATAGAAATCGAACGAAACCAATTCCATTTTGTCTAGGTCTAATCTATTTATAGGTTCAGAGAAAGTGGCTTCTTGATTTGGTAGGTCACTAGTTTATAAAATTTCTGCAACTAAAGACGGCAAGACGTCGATGCACTTGGGTAGTTTAGGGTTTTGGGATTCATGACATTTTCATGTCAAATTGAGAAGAATTCAAATCAAAAGAACGGTGGAAATACAACTCGTTCTATTGACTTCCCACATTTGTAACTATATGAGAAGGAGAAGAAGATGAGGGTGAGTTGAGTTCTTCCAGCTTGTTTGAAACCATAGAAATCTATAAAAGCTCTTGAGAAAATCAGATTAATTCATAGAAGAAAAAGAGGGTTAGGCAGTTCAAAAAGAGGGAGGACTTGATAAAAGCTACAAGTCCTGAAGGACATGAGTGAAAAATAATAAAGTGATGTCCCCTGAAAAATGTTGTGTCCACGTAAAATAGTTGTCCACATAAGATAATTAGTTGTCCATATATTGCCCACCTTCTTTCCTGGTCCATTTTTTAATTTCCAACAAAATTGAATGACTTATTCAAGTAATTTTCTTTGTTCATTTACACCAATGGACCGATTAAAAAAAACATCTAAGGAGATCTGTGATCCTTGCTGAAAAAAAAGGAGATCTGTGGTTCACATGATGTTGTTGGTAGTCATAACTATCATAAGATATTTAAATGTTGTACGAGGTTGAAGAACTTTTTACTGATCCAATCTGTTGAAATAATAGAGTAAATACCCTATACGTTAAGCGGAGACGTATACTTTGATGCTACAATTGTACAAATATACAGAAAATAAAAAGAAGCATTATTTTGGTCCAATATTTAATTTCTATATTATGCGCTCTATTTGAAGTTAAATCAGACTCTAACAGAGAAGGGCTTAGTGAGAAATTAGGGTTAGATCCATACAGAGCTTGCACCCCTTTAATATCATCTAACTTCAGTTCAACCTTTCTGGTCCTAGGGTTTAAGTTTGGGTACATCACAGATTCCTTAAATTCTGAGTGAGCTAACCCAAGAACATGACCAATTTCATGTAATGCTACAGATTCCAAATCAATGGCTGTCTTGGACTTCTCTGACCCGAAATCAGCGGCCCAAGTTTCCATTGCATCAAGATGTAATACTCCGCTTTCTGGCGAAAATGCATGTGCTAGCACTCCTAGTACTCCATCAAAGGGTTGTCCATCACCATGATCACCACTATAAAAACCAATTTTAATCTCCGCTTCATCGTAATTTTCAACTTCAATAAAACTTATCGGTATCACGGAAGCCCATTGGGCAAAAGCCCGTTGAAATACGGCCTTGATATCCAATTGACTTAAATAAGAAATCGAGTTGTTCGTAGAAATCGAATACGTAAGTACTATTGGAGTCGGTCTAACCCATCTCGGTTGGTCAGGGAAGTATTCGAAGTGTTTAATTGAATGTACATTGTGTAAATAGCGGTCAACCGTCACACCACAACCCGATGAGACAGTTTCAGTATCTTTGAAACTGTTATGATCATTTATCCTAAACTTCTCAACCACTATTGAGTTTGAAAGGGATTCTGATATAGTTCTAGCAGGGAAAGAAGGAATGAATATCAACATGAGGAAGATGAGGGAGAAGGAGCTGAAAATATATGGAGACATGGGAATAAAGAAGAACTAGTATGGTATAAATTCCCCTTGGGGCAAAGGGAAATGAGAAAATGCAAATTGAGGAAGCTTTATTATAAAGCAATGTCTTGAATTGAGTGGGTACAAGAATATATATATATATATATATAACCACTACCAACCAAACAAATGATGTATTAATGATTCAATACAACAAATTCTACTAAAATTATATAGTCTTGATGGATTAATCTAGGGTTCGAAGTAGTCATTCTTATATGAAATAAAGTTATTCGTTGTGATTTTTGATCTGAAGGGACAAACTTTAAAAATGGTACTATGGTAAAAGTCGAAAAAGAATGTGAGATTTTCAGACAGAGATGAGTCTGCTACATCGAAGCGCCTGTTGAAATTTCCAAACATATACGAACGTATGTTTTGGGCGAGATCGGGTGATTTAACTTAATTCTTAAATTTTTTTTGTGAAATCGACTACCATATACGTGGTTTGGAGTTGGAAGTAACCTTAATCAAAACTTTGTCAGACACGTGGCTCATTTATATAAAGAACCAGTGAAAGTTAATGATCCTAGGAGCAGCAAATCAGTATGAAGCTATGATAAAGGAGTGCCGGTAATTAAAACTACAGGTTTGTGTAAATGGGATGGTTGAGGGATTTGAGTTGATGGTTTAGATGACAGGTGGGTGAACCACTTCATCGATCTCCTCTTTTAGTTTTTTCTTTTCTTCACAGTTTCTTTTGTCATAATCTAAATAGAATAAATATTGTTATCTTGGAAAACCCTACTACTCTCTCTCCATAACAGTCTCTGTCTACTAACTTCTCAGATACGCGATTTGTTCCTCCTGCGAAGGGTCATCACTTCGCCGGATCTGTTGGGGTCCCTCCTTATAATTAAAGGACTCCTAGTTGGAATAGGATTTCCCTTATTCCTTGTTTGGGGAAAAAATAGAAGTTTCTATTTTTTCAAGCCTAAAAAGGAATTCCTATTTCTTCTGGTAAACCTCCTTATTTATTATTATAAATAGGGAATGAAAGGGAAGAGATTATACACAACAACTTCCAGAACAAAGAGAAGTCAGAGAAAGAGAGATTTCTGAAGTGGTTCTTTCAAGAGAGATTGAAAGAGCAGAATATTGGTTTGAAGAAAAGAAGATTATTAATCTTGTGAAGCAATTTAGTTTGTGGTTATCTTCTTCAACCTTTAGGAATCTAGGATTTGTTCAAATCCTAAGGAGTAAGAGATTTTATTTCTTTGTTTCTTTGTTCAGTTTATCCACCATAGGTTTGGTGAAGAGTTGTCCAAGAGTGTTTCTATACATCTTGAAGAGTTGTGTAACCCATTATTTAATTATAGTGGAAGATTTCTGGACTAGGTCCCGTGGTTTTTTACCTTCTAGTTTGGAGGGGTTTTTTGCCACGTTAAATAATCTTGGTGTCTCTACTTTTACTTTCGCATCGTTTATCTTCATATTACTGAACAAGTTAATTAGGTTATTTTTCCTAACAGGATCTCCTTTTTCTTTCGTTTGTTGTTAGTTTTCCCTCCATTAATAGTTTCTAGGATCAAGAAACGAATCCAACCTCTTTCTCTCACAACTACTACTATTCTCTCTCTCTTTAGTCTAGGTTATTTAGATGGGTACTACGTCGCTCGGTATACTCTTACCGGTCGCCAGTTAGGATTCATCTCCGGAATCTATCTTCCTTATCTCACTGTAAGGGAAGTTTTAAATCAAATTTGTTTTTAGGTTTTCTTATGTAATCTCATTACATTGTTGTGCAAATTATCGATTTAGGGTTTGTTTTCCTAAGTTTAAGGTTTTTCACATGTGAAGATCCATAAGATCGGTTTGTTTTGATGTTTTGAATCAACAAAGCAAGTAGATTCGAAAATTCCTATCGATCTGAACTCCGGAGACAGAAAAGAAGAAGCCTTCTATTTAGGGTTTCATTTTCATTTGTCTCTCTCTCTAAAGTTCACGGTCATTATTACGCTAGACCTGACAAGGGTTTCGAGGGAGACCATTTGGTAATGGTGGTTATGGTAGCGGATTTTTTGGTAATGGTGGTGGGGATTTGTGGGGGTGATTTTGTGGTAATGGTGGTGGTGGTTTGTGGTGGTGATTTTGTGGTGAAGTGGCGGTATGTATCGGTTTGTAGTGGGGATGGTGAGACGTAAAAGATCTTTCTACAACACAAGGAGACATGTTTCGAAGACGGATTCGTGCAAAGAATGGGGTTTGAAACATCTTGATTCGTTTTTTTAGTAGTATTACTGTAATAATTTTGTCGACCTTTAGGGTCTTTTCATTCTCGATCTTTAGGATCTTTTGTCGGCCTTTAGGGTCTTCTGTTTAAGTCAGTATCGAGTCAATCTCTGTCCCTTTATGAGGCACTTTACATTCGAAAGTTCTATGAACTTTACTTATGTAACTCCCATGAAGTTGACGAGAGAAATAACAATTATCTACCATTTAACTTTGTGATGTTTATCACTATGAATGAAAGGATGGTTTTACTCAAAAAAAAAATCTGAAGGGTTATATCTCAAATGGCCCCTACTTTATGACTAGCTTTCCGCGCAACTCCATACTTTATCAAAAATATTCAGATGATCCCTCTTTTCCGTTACCATCAATTGTCTGTTAACTTTCTCTCTCTCCTCCATCCCATCACCTCTCTCTGTCACCTCATCTCTATCGCCACCTCATCATCTTCTCCGATAAGGTCGTCGGTCGCTCAAAATTTTTGGCGACCGACGGACAACCTTCATACTTTAAAAAAAGTTAGGGATAGGGGAAACCCAAACCCCAGATCTAGAGTTTGGGGAAAGTCAACGAACTAATGAAGCTTCAACAGATCTGGTTTGGGTTTTCCCCAAACCAGATCTAGGGTTTGGGAAACTTAACGAACTGTTGAAGCTTCAACAGATATAACAATACATGCATGCTAATCTGTCAACCAGATAGTAATTACGTGAAGTGGCATATGGCTCCCATGCGACCTACAAATATTTATTAAACTATCGTCATATGATATTTAATAGAATAGACATGTGCCATAGCCCACAAGTGAAAATTTCAATTACCTGGGTGACCCTTGTATCGTCAAAGAATTATCTCAAATCCCCAAGGCGCTATTTTACATCCTTATACCGTGACAGCTTTGTCACCCATTATCCAACTACAGAATTACCTTCACGAAAATTAGGTTTATGTATCTGTCTAGCAATGGTAACGAAGTGCTTGTATATCCAAACCTAAACACGTATAAAAAAATTGTTACGGATCCATAAATTCATATTAATAGAAGGAAATTAATAAATTCAAACTTACCATGAAAAAGGGCACACGTCTTGAAATCGGTTTGCAGACTTATCTAGTAGATTGAGATAATCGTGCAACAAAAAGGCTAGACAAGCTGATCTCCAACTATTTTCCCAACATTATTTATGGCGCGCATGCAAGTTAGGTATTGTACATTGATACGGTTGTCACTTTTATCAGGGTGCATGCAACACCTAGTAACGTGCAGAAGGTAAGCCCGAGCACATCGATCTTCCTTCACTTTAAGATCAGGATCTTTTGACCTAGTAAACTTTGTAAGAAGAAACTCTAGTTTCACTAATATTAGTTTTCTCCCAGATGATGCCTAAATTACTCACCATTTTTTGTACATCACTACACTTTGCTCTCAAGTCCAACTTGTCCAACCATTTAACGGGCGCCTTAAACATTAATACTCTCTTAGTGATCTACAAGTATTAGAAAAAAAATTAACCACCTGATTATAATTAAGACTTAATAATAAAAAACAATATTTAAAAGGTCAACGACTTACTAATCCATCCCATATCTGATTCGCTACATGTCCCTTATACATATGCAGCATCGACCTCTCTACAGGATTTCCTTCTTCAGACTCAGGAACTTCTTTTGCTCTATATTGGGATCAGTTTCTTCATCTGACATTGATTCAGTATGAGTTACGATAATTTCTCTACTTTTAAGATTCGTTGTTCGGTCGGCATTGCTCTTCGACCTTATCTGTGCTCTTCTTTCTCTTTGACGCAGTTGAGACATTTTCCTTTTTGTTTTTTCCTCTGTATATTTAGATTATCATAAACTCGTAAGTTCGATTTACGCCAAGACGACTAGTTAAGAAATAAACTCAGATTGTTAAAATATCTAATGTGGTTAAAGTCTTATTGCTTGGACTGTCGAGATGAACAGAGTAAACAGAGGGTTGGTTTCGATTGGAAGACTGAGAAAAGAATAAACAAAGGGTTGCCTGGACTGTCAAGATGAACAGAAGCACTGGTGGAAATACTACACAAGGTAGGATAAGATTAGTTGCAGAAGTGTTCAAAGAACACCTCCTAACTTTGTCTTCAAGGCCTAAGGGACGGCAGTGTGGTCACTCTGAATTCTGTCACCACATTTTTTTTTTCCGTTGCAGCCTATGCTTGAAAAGTCGGCAATCGGGACTAGTCGGCTAGTCGGGATGACAATGGGACGAGTCGTATTTCATCGGTCTTTATATATTATATATACATATAGTACTATACATATATAATGAAAACCTAACTTTGTAAGGGAACATAATTAATTCATGTATTCATTTAAAAAATTGCATGTCTTTTCCAATGATACCCCTATACAAGATACTTAATCTGTTTTAAACCCCAACAATTATTGAGGTTGTTTGAAAATTGAAAAGCTAAATCTACTTTAACTATTGAAGAATGGGCATAGCCTTGAAAGGTTTGTTTCCAAATTCTTATTTATTTTAAGTTTAAATATAATAATGGTGGCCTTGAAAGAGTTTATCTTTCCAAGAGAATTAGTGGCCAAAACTATTTACAGAGCTACTTTGGCTATTTACAGGGCCCAAAAGTTGGAATCTTTTCACTTTCTCTGTAAATAAGGTTTTGCTATTTACAAAGCACATAGGGATTAAAATCAAATTTTGATAAGGATCAAACTTAAAAACATATAAATATTGATTATATAGTAGAGATGGTTTATTTTCTTCATCCTTAAACCCCACCACCAACACCTTCCACCATCCCAACAATCACCACCACAACTATGAACAATTAACTCACTATCATCTACTAAAAACATTAGCAATGAAAGAAACTAACAATGAGGAAGGTACATTAATGGAGGAGCTTGGTGGTCAAGAAGGTTCATTAATGGAAGATTTTAGTATTGAAGAACTCAACTACAACTCTTCATTGGATTCATATAACAACATTATAAGTGAAGACATAACTTTAGAGGTAAGATAAACTAATTTGTGGTGATTATTTCAAAAAATAACTCAGATTTGTAGGTAAACTTTTTTTTTTTCTCTTTTATCAACGACCCAAATTTTCGGTGAAGTTATGCTTAGAACGATGAACATTTTCGGTGACGTTTTCACAAGGAAATTTCAGTGACGGTTTTACATGGAAATTTCGGTGCCGTTTTTATAAACAAATCCTGGTGCCGTTTTTACCATCGAATTCCGGTGTCGTTTTTACCATCGAATTCCGGTGCCGTTTTTAGCATCTAATTTCGGTGCCGTTTTTACCATCGAATTGCGGTACCGAATATTGCGCAGAAAACTGCTTGCTTATTTTTGCAACGTATATTTTTGTCGAACTTTAAAATTGTTGTGCATTTCACTTTATCTAGTCGAATCATAATGGGAATGGAGACAAAAACAATATAGCCAATGATGAGCATAACAACCCTGAAGACCCAATCAAACCCAATTGTTTAAGCTTTGATTTGTCCCGCTTTTTAGACACAGATATAGTAAGCTAATTTGAACTCATTTTTTCTTAATCTTTGATTACATTTGGTCTTACATACTCATTTTTGTTTATGTTTATGTTTACAATATAGTTTTTTGAGTCCGGACAAGAAGCTGTTAATTGGTGCATTAAAGTTGGAACTGTTTTAGTAAAATGCTCATCTCGCACCAAGAGTTCAAACGGTGGAACAGGTTCAATATTGTGTTATCTTGTGAGAGAAGTGGAGTTTATAACAGAGAACAAAATAAGTATTATACTACCAAGCGGTCCAAGCCCAACGTGAAGAGTAGGAAATCAGGTACCATGAAATGTGATTCTCCTTTTAGAGTAAAAATGAAATGTATCCGTTCGGAGTGTGGGTGATTTGTTTTGTTGAATGGTTTTCACAATCACGTTCTTCCTGAAGATCTAACGGGACACGCATACGTTGCTTAGTTAACTCAAGATAAGAAAGTGATCGTTGAAGAGTGGGGTTCAAGCAAAAGAAATCCTTTTAAACCTCAAAAAACGCAGCAAAGACAATTGAACAGTTAAAATAACTGTTTACAACGAAGCACAACAGATAAAACAAGACTTCAATGAGGGTAGAACATCAATTCAACAACTTTACAAGTTGTGCAATAATCAAAACTATTTGGTGAAGCACCGGTGTCATGAAAATTCAGATGAGGTTTTCGATTTATTCTTGGCACATCCTAAGAGTGTAAGTCTTGCATTATGTTTTCCCCAAGTTCTCATAATTGACTCAACATACAAAACAAACAGATTTATGCATCCACTTTTCCATGCGGTATCTGTTACTTCAACGGAAAAAACTTTTACGGTTGCATGTGCATTTATGTCTCAAGAGACTATAAATCACTACGTATGGGGGTTGGAATGCCTCAAACAATTGTATATTTCAGGAAGCTTTCCTACAATTATTATAACCGATAGAGAACTTGCTTTGATTAGTGCTATCGATGTTGTATTTCCCGAGGCTCACCATCTTCTTTGTTTATGGCATATAAACAAGAATGTTCAATCCCATGCTGCGAGCTCGTCTAAAGGGGTAGCCCTTGCTTGTGAGGAGTTCATGGCAGACTAGCACATTGTTGTTTGGTCAGAGACAGAGAAACAATTTGAAGAGAATATGTCTGCTTTGCAAAGTAATTGGTCTAAAACTAGTATTGGGGTGGCAATTGTGAATTACTGTATCAGTACTTGGATCACGCCATATAAGAAGAAGTTTGTACATTTTTGGACAAACAAGGTAAAATATTTTGGCACCATAACAACGAGCAGAGTCGAAGGAGAACACGGTAGACTCAAAGGATTTTTATCTAACTCACAAGGAAGTTTTGTGACTTGTTGGGAGGCAGCACACAAAATGTTTGAGCTCGAGTTTGTTGATATCACACACTCATTCGAGAGAGATAAAAGAACTGTTATGCAACAATATAATAGGAAATTGTTCGACAGACTACGTAATGTGGTTTTTTTTTTGTTGAACTAGTACTCATATATTAAATAAAAACGTTATTACAATATTTATTAACTAACATACATGGAATATTCTTCCAGCTTTTGCTTGCCTTCTTCTTTCTCGCCCATTTCGCTAGTTTATCTGCACTTGAATTTAGGTCTCTCTTTACATACTTGAATTGCACTTCTTCAAAGTCTTTCCTTCTTTCTTTAATTTTGCGTGTATGGATTAACGATTGCCAGTTCACCACATGTCGTTTTCGGTAGAGATGTTTGATTAGATTGATATTGTCGCTTTCTACTATTATCTTCTTATAATGATTTTCCTTCGCCCATTCGATACCAAATAAGATAGCCATTGCTTCTCCTTCTTCACTGTTTCTCGCTCTCGTGGATGTTACTTTCGCTGCGATGAATTGTGATTCTGCCTTATGAACTATCATACTGATTCCCACATTGGATGTTACATTGGTATATGAAGCATCTACATTTATCTTAATAAAATTTTCCGGCGGAGGTTGCCATTTTTCACTTTTATTCTGCCTGTTTTTCTCGGATTTGGTGCTGGTTTTAGGAAAATTATCAATCATTCTGATAATTTTTTTGAGATCATTTAATTCATATTGAAAGCAGTGGTCGCACCTCACTTTCCATATTATCCATAAGATGGTAGTAAAGTGAATATTATTACTAGTGTACCATTGATTCTTTTGATTTTCCCAGGAGAAAATCCATTCAGATAAAGAAGTAATGTTCTCCACGATGATGTTGTATTTAAACCAAATGTTTTTAGCTAATGCACAATGTAAAAGAGCATGTTCTATAGATTCAATGCTCGTGCAATTCGGTCAAGTGTTATCATTATTTATATACTTACCTATTCTATCCTTCACTGGGAGTGCTTTGGTGCAGATTTTCCAAATGAACATCTTGATTCGTGGAATTGTTGGGAGAGACCAAATGAAGTTCCAGTTCTGGTTATTCGTGTTATTGATGTTAGTAGAATTACTAAGGTGCTGGTACATAGAGGCGACCGTAAATTTTCCCGTTTTAGTGAGTTTCCATCTGAGCTGATCTTTACCTTCGTTATTCAACGGGATAGACTGAATAAGATTCTAAATATGAATGTCAAAGTTTTCTCTTAAGACTTCAGTATTCCAACTGTTGTTCGAGATCAATTGTGACACTTTGGTGAGATTAGAATTATTAATGTTAGGAATTCTGCCATTACTGTCTGGGATCCAATTTTCGGTCCATATATTAATATCTTCCCCCGAATGCACTTCCCAAATCGCTAGATCATCAAGTAAGCTGTAGTGCTTCCTTATATTCTTCCACGTCCAGGAGTGATGAGTTTTAGCGGGACCAGGGGTATTAGATTTAGGAAAGTATTTAGTTTTGAGAATTTTTACCCAAGTAGCTTCAGAGTCAGTCTTGAGTCTCCACGCCAATTTAGCTAAGAGAGCCTTATTGTCCAAATCTGGCAGATGAAGCCCTAGACCTCCTAGTTTTTTCGGAGTGCAGATATAAGACCAAGCTTTGGTGCAAATACCTTTAGACTTACCCCACCTGAAATTCCGTTGAACGACCTTGATGCTTTTGCTAATTCCTTTAGGAATTGCGAAGCACTGCATCTGATATCGGGGTACGGCCGCAGCAATGGTTGAAAAAACCACCGTGCGACCAGCTGGTGAGAGGAAAGAGTGATTCCAGTTATTAAGTTTCTTCTTGATTTGTTCCAGAATGTCTTTGAAGACGGACATTTTTTTAGCACCGATGAAGAGTTGCGTGCCCAGATATTTCTCTGAAGTGGACGCATTTTTGACTTTCAGGGTACGCATGATCATTCTCTTGAACTTTGGATGCGAATTCTTAGAATAGAAAATATTGGACTTCGCATAATTAATCAATTGCCCTGATGTCTCACAAAAGTCCTGAAGGATTTTCTTGAGTAAGTGGATATTGTCTAAAGTGTTTTTCCCAAAAATAATGCAATCATCTGCAAAAAGGAGATGGGAGATCTCCAGATTCGTATTGCCAGTGGGAAAACCTAAGAATCTATCTTGATTGTTATTCATCATCAACTTACGACTGAGGTCTTCCATAGCTAAAGTAAACAGGAAAGGGGATAGGGGGTCGCCTTGTCGAATGCCTCTAGTGGGATGAAATGCTTTCCCCGGATGACCATTTATAAGAACCGACATAGTAGAAGTTGTGATGCAAGTATTTATCATATTGATCCAATGCTCGTTATATCCAAGGTTCTTCATGATGTCTGAGAGAAATTTCCATTCTATTCTGTCAAATGCTTTAGACATGTCTAACTTAAGACCAAAATATCCAGCTCCTCCTTTCATCTTCTTGTAAGAGTGAATGATTTCCTGGCCTATAATGATATTATCAGTAATTTGCCGACCTGGAACATAAGCGGCTTGAAAAGGAGATATAATAGGGCTCAAAGTGTGCTTAAACCGATCAGCCAACAATTTGGTAATTATTTTGTACGTAGTATTAAGAAGACTGATGGGTCGATAATCTGCCGGTGTTTGAGGAATCGGGGTTTTAGGGATCAAACAAATATGAGTGTGATTAATTTCCGGAGGTAATTGAGCGGTCTTGAAGAAGTTTTGGACCAGGTCGTATATATCTGCATTGATGGTCTCCCAATTAGATTGGAAGAAGAAAGGAGGAAATCCATCTGGACCTGGCGCTGCTTCTTTCTTGAGACTCTGGATGGCCCAGTTGATTTCCTCCCTATCAGGTATCATTATGAGGTGTTTATTTTTCTCTTGAGTGATAGTGGGTGTAAAAAGGTTAAGCGTATTATAATCTTTTTTCGGATTGATCGTTGTACTAATATCAAGAAGATGCGACGTGAACGTATGTTGGATATCTGTAATCTCTTCGTGCCAATCACCATTTTTATCTTTGATCGCATTAATCTTATTGATTCTGTTGCGCTGAATAGCCTGAGAATGAAAATATTTAGTATTCTTGTCACCTAGATTGATTAAGTTGTTACGAGATTTCTCCTTCCACAGACTTTCTTGTTGGTTATAGAGTTCTTCTAGATTAGTAGTGAGTTTGTGTTCTTCCTCTTTAGTCTTACTATTTTGCAGGCTGTTAGTAATTTTATTGATATTGTTGTCGATGTTACCAAACACATTCTTATTCCACTTGGAGAGCTTCATACTTAGCTTTCTGAGGTCTTGTTGAATGTTATTAGAATTTTGATATTGCTTAATGTGCTTCCAGTTGTCCGCGATGAAGTTGAAGCATTATGGGTGTGTCATCCATGTTCTGATGAACTTAAATGGCTTAGGAGTGGTATAACTATGGGTTTTATTGTCTAGAAGGATGGGCAAATGATCTGATCCGACTGCTTCTAAGTGAGTGACTCCATAAGCATGGAATTGGTTAAGCCAAGGAAGATTAGCCAAAGCCCTCAGTGTCTTTTTTTTAGGATTATATCAACTACTTTCGTTGCATCATAGACATTCATGTTGAGTTTTGTATTAAGAGAAGATGTTTTGAGAACAATTCTGTGTATCTCGGGTCTCACCCCATTTATATAGATATTTTAGAAGAATTCCACTATTTGGAAAACAAAATTTGTGAGTTTTGAAGTGGAGAAGCTTTTAGGGGTTCACTCTTCTACTGGAAATGCTTTTCATAAGGAATATAGAGTTTATAGAGAGGGTCATAAGTTGTAAGGTCAGGAAAAATTAGCCTTTGGTCCAAAAGTAACATTTTAATATAAAAAAAATAATGGGAGGAACAAAACATGAAATCAATCCAAAATGAAAGGTTTTAGACTAATTTGTCAGGTTTAGTAGAATGACTAAAATTAGGTTTGGATTTAATATCTTTACATCCCAAAGGGTTGGGGATGTAAACTACATATATTGTACATTAGTTTGTATCCGGTTCACATGAGTTACGTCAGGTGCACATGAGTTACGTCAAACGCACATGAGCTATGTCAAACGCACGTAAACTATGTCATTCGAAAGTCATATAGTTATGTACAGGACGTTTCAAAATGTATTTTGCACAGATTTATGCACTGTGCAAAATACCATATGAAGAGAGTGACATGAAAATTTATTGTGCATGAATTAATGCAGGGTTCAAGATAGTAGATAAGGGAAGGGCATTCGTTCAAAAAAAGAAAAAGAGAGAAAGGCATTTGGATAGGTATTGTACATAAAAGAAACATGGCCTTTTCATTTTACATTATGTAATGTACAGGGGGAAATATATTGGTGTACAACTTTTTGCCTACCCGAACATACAATATTTTGTGGCCTAAAAATCCTTTGTCGACCATTTTTTGGTCAGTGGCTTTTTGGCCTGCCTGGAAAATCCAAAGCTTAATGCACTGTGACTTGGTCTTCCATTTGTAGTCCTAAGAGCATCTCCAATGCAACACTCAAACTCTAAATCTTACAGTGTCACATAGGATTTTTTGAGTTTTTTCTCTAAAATCCATCTCCAATGCAAAACTTAACATGAATCTCTAAAGTGATGTGTCAAGATTCATTTTAGAGATCCTTAAGAGGACACTCTAAGTTTAGAGTGTCCTCTTGATTTCTCTAAGTGCCATATAAGCAAATCAATTAGTTTTAAACTAAAATATAGGTTTTTGGAGTTTCTCTTGAGTGTTGCATTGGAGATGGTTTTGAAATGGAGTGTCTCTAAATGGTCAAATAGGAAAGAGATCATTTAGAGATCCATTTTTCACACTTGACACATAAGATTTTTACAGTTTTTCTTGGGATGCTCTAAGAAACTTGGCGGAATGGGCCTGCGAGATTCAAAATTTTATACCTTATAAAAAAATTTTGTTTCCAAAAAAAGATAGCCTAAAAGACACATGAACATGTATATCCCTCTATCTCTTCTTGAAGAAAAGTGAACTGTACCAAACCACCCCATTCACAATTTTACATTCACATGGATAAGCAAGTCAAATATGCAGAAGTAACCATCTGGCAGAGAGAGTGGGGCCAAACATAACCTTTCCAAACTTTATGTGTGATTAGTAAATATAAGTAATTCCTCAGTTGTGGGACCAACAAAACACCAACTATTTTTGAGTGTTTGTGATTCAAAGAATCTGCCACATAAGAAAATCAAATTGATCATACAAATCATTTCCTTGGCTCTCATTGATTCACTTTCCTCTCTCAGAATCAAAACATCTCTCTATTTAAACAATTTCATAGTGATCATACAAATCTATTCCTTCCCTCTCATTGATTTATTTTCCTCTCACCATCAATTGATCTACCCACTTCTCTCTCTATAGATCACACTCTCTCTAGATCATCTTCTAGCAGTATTCATGGAAGTTATGTATGAAAATGGTATGCACAAGTTCCTTCTCTACATAAATGAAGCAACTGATTTTGATGATTTTCATTCATCTTCAAGTAATGGAGAAGTACTGTTAACACAACCACCACCACCACCACCTCCTGCTCCTCTTGCTTCTACCATTCTCCATCATCAGGTCCTACACAAATACACAACTTTTGGCAATTTGACTACTTTCTTTTTATGTACAAGCCCAAGTACATATTTACATGCATATATGTGTCATTCTTGAAAACATAAGTACTTCTTTTTCAATCACAAGTGTTCCCACCCTTGGGGTGGACTAGATCTGTTGTGTTTCCACTTACCCACTAATTAGGTTCTTTGAAAACAAGGGAGTCGGTGTATGTTCTTTCCTCATTATTTAAATCTGACTCGTCTGAATTTAAATTGCCTTAGTAAAAACATAGTAGTCATTTGATTGTAGTTCAGATGATGACCTCTTTTTTTGTACTATTTTATGTTTGACTTAAATAGAACAAGAATGAAATTGAATGACCTACATATGATTCAGTCACCATTAATCAAATAAAAACAGCCGTTGTGGAGGTCTGACTTGACTCATATGACTAAATGCAAATGTCCGAATCATATTTCAAATTTGACTTAAAATAGAAAAACGGATGCTTTGCCCAAGTTATGCTCCACATACAAGGATTTTATACCTTTTCACCTGATTCCATTATATTTGAGAATTTTCTTAAGAAGCAAGTAGTCTTACCAATCAATTCTTACCTCAACTTAAGTTTAGTATTTCTCGTTTTGGAAAAATAACCAAGTCTATGTTTGAAACATGTGTATGGTAGACTCTTTCTCGAGAAATTACCAATTTACCTTCAATATTTACTACAACGAGTATAGTAGACTCTTTCTCTTGAGAACTACATGACAACTTCTTAGAAACTGAATTACCCGTATGGTACCATATTGGTATGTTATTTGTTGGGATATGCGCGTTATATTTTTCCTTATGGTTCAAGACTACACTCAAAGACAATATATTTTACTCTGCTATTCAAACATTTTGTATATAGCCATAATGAATATTAACTAGGTAACTGAAATCTTTTGTAGTTTTTCAACAACAAAAAGAACTTGTAGTTTAATACTCAACTAGTTGATCTTATAAATGCAAGAGATATGAAATTAGGCAGATTGAATTTAAAGCTTCACAAGTAACCTAGTATCTTGTAATATTTTTACAACTATTGAGCATTCTGATTTCTTTCGAATTTGGTAATTTTATATGTATTTTTTCCGAGGTGTAGATGGTGCCACCACCTTCAATACTCAATTTTAGGTAGTTATAATAGTAAAATATAAGAAGTGTTGGCCTCTAACCTCATCCTATTCCAATAACCATTTACATTTTAGCAATAGAAAGACATAATTTCCTTTTCTCTTAGATATTTTTATAGAGCTTATGAATTTCATGTATTGTTATTAAAAAAGGTCAAGGTAAAGTTCTCCAGCTACCAAACAAACCTCAGAGGAACAACTAGATGTTTTACCTTTTTGTTTTTTTTTAATCGATGTGATATCCCCAACTTGTGGAAAAAGAAAGTATAATGCGAAGTTTTAGTTGCGCACCTAACAACTGTGAAAAGCACCCCATATAATTTTCAAAAAACATCCCATATATCTGTTCAAGGCGCCCCATCAAAGCAAATTTGAGTGGAATTTGTGCGAAAAGGAGGCGCCTTTAACACACGTAAGGGGTGCTTTAAAATGGTTGGAAAATCCATGGAAATGTTTTTGTTGAAATGATGTTTCTTGTTCCTATTTCCATAAAATAAACAAAATTCACCAAAAAATGCCACAATATATCCTACTCCCAAAATTTCCAACTTCTAGGCAGACAATTTTATAAAACCCCCGCATTATTGTTATAGGCACCTTTGAATAGCCAAAAATTTTAAATGCGCCTATTGTAATAAAGTGAGGCGCCTAGAACTTCCCCTTCTAGGCTTCCACTCTTTCTCTGAAACATAGAAAGGTTTTATCTGATTTTTAGAAGTCTTTGATTTTCCTTTTCTTTTTCC
>BEHA01001707.1:40829-78815 GCA_002897215.1 Eschscholzia californica subsp. californica
GTGATGTTATGAGTACGTACGTCCGATCAAGTAGCAATGCATTTAGAAAGGCCAAAGTGTTGAGGTACAAAGAGAAGAAGAAGAGAAGGAACTTCAGGAAGACAATCAGATATCCCTCAAGGAAAGCATATGCTGAAATAAGGCCAAGAGTCAGAGGCCGATTCATCAAGGCTACTGAGTCAACTCAGTCTAGCTAAATTTAAATCAATTGTTTCTGGACTCTATATCCTCAGGAAACAGGACATGTCCTGTTTAAAGAATAATACAACTGAGATGCTCATTTACTGGACAATTGTTATATTATAAAAACCACAAGTTATTACAAAAGCACAAGTCTAGGCCCCAACCTTACTGGGCGAGTACGAAGTAAACTGGGCTACTTAAGTACGAAGCAGGCTCAGTTTGCATGTTTCCCTTCTTCGGTAAGGGCTCAGATGGTGAACTTAAACACACCACCCGACTACTATGCCAGACTAACTGAGTTTATTCTATCAAGATAAAGTATATCCACGGACGGAGTGTTCATACAAAGTTGTTAGTCCAACTAACCTAATTTTCGTAAAAAACAAAACATACCTTGTTCTAGTGTAATGTCGTCGAATGATGATCTAAGTCCTCTGAGACCGATTCAAGACCACAATCAAGAGAACCAGAATGGAGAGAAAGAGAGACGATCTCAGTGATTCTTTAAACATATCTTTAGTCTGTCCTTTGGTCTGGTCCTCTGGTTGAAGCACTATATTGAAGAGATGCGAGAGTTTCGTGATGACTTGTTCTACCTTCGCCTTAGTATTATCCAGAATCCACTTTAAAATGCTTGTTATTGGATAAGGGCTTCCGTCCAAGCTCTCTTGTTCTTCCTCATTCTCGCCTGTATAGGCCACAAAATCTTTTGCATCTGTATATATATCAGATGGATCAAGCAAAAATCTTGTATTAAGATGAAAATAATTTCGGTATGGAAAAGAAATTGTTCAATAGCAGTAACGGATAAAGAAAAGACCGACGCAAGTAAGTTATGAGATTCAAAGGATTTGTACAAACCAGTGTAAAAGGACTCTCTGATCTCCTGTACCACCTCATTGTTCAAAACCGCATCCCAAACAGCTCTATCGGTGGATAAGGAGACAACCATTCTCTACATAAAATACAAAAAACAACCTAATAAAATAACAAAGATTCGAAAAAAATCCGACAAATATAAATATAAAGTTTTGCAATGCAAATGTGCCAACACTTTCAATTAACAAAATCTTGCTAGGTTTTTGTCATGTCAAAACGCAATATCAGTTGTAGATAGAAATAGAACAATCTATATTACTTTTACAAAAAAAAAAAAAAAAAACTTCGGTATTTTTCATAAATTCATTCTTTACTAATCAATTTATATTTTATAGAGATAATTTATACTAACAGAAGCCATTTGAATACACTGTGTAGAACTTCGCTATGGCCGAACTAACAGTTCTTTTTTAAACTTATCTCCCTACAGTAATGGTCATTGAAGAAGGAACCAAATATAATGGCTAATCGAGATAACCCCCCATTCGAGAGAATTGGTCAAAATTTATTTCAATTTGAGGCATAAACTCAATAAGTCATTATTTTGAGGTCATCCCCAAAATGACCACTACTAACCGCGGGAAAAAATCATTATTCAAACGGTACAATGATCAAAGTACACTTTATCGTCCAAGCGCACAACTCAGAAAAATGTTCTACTACCAAAAAAACAAGCCGAAATTCGGTTGGGAATCCAACGTCTACGGCCTGATCTCGGTCTGCTTTTTTGGGCAAAGCATCAACCTTGGTACAACTAAACGGTCGGGCAACACGTACTTCTGGAGAGGTTAAACTCATTAGCCATCATTTAAAAGGCATCTTCAATTGATCACTAATGTGCTAAGTAACAAAAAAAAAGGTAAAAGGAAAACAATTAACAATAAACCTAGAAACATTAGATATTATATTCTTGACCATGTGATTTCCACTTATCCATGTTGGCTCATATGCTTCCTCACTTTGGGTTTCTCTCACCCTTGGCATATATGTCTCCATACATGATTTGGGAGCATGCTTTTTCGTAATAGTTGAGTCTATCTCATCTGTGACTAATACAGATGATTACGGGGCTTTGTTCTTACCGAAGGCTCAACAAGACTAATACAGATGATTACGGGGTTTTGTTCCCAGCGAAGGCTCGACAAGACTATTACAGATGATTACGGGGTTTTGTTCTTAGCGAAAGCTCGACAAGACTAATACAGATGATTACGGGGTTTTGTTCTTAGCGAAGACTCGACAGAAGTAATCCATATGATTACGGGGTTTTGTTCTTAGCGAAGGCCCGACAGGACTAATGCGAATGATTCGGGGATTTGTTCGTAAGGAAGGCTCGACAAATCAACCCAAAAGGACTGTGACACTTACTAAGCTAAGGCATGGCCCATGTAGTCTAGGCTATTTACCCTCTCCCCATAATGAGATAAAATGAGCTTCACATCTTAAATGATAAATCAATGTAGGAAACAGTACCTGGATAGTGGGCTCAGTTTGCAATAAGTGGAAAGCATCATAAACCCTTTCACATCCATGAGATCTTCCTAAAATACATCCAGGATTATATAATTCCAGGGCTGGCTCCATCCAATCCACATCTGACCCTGGTGAGGGAAATCTGTAAACCAAAATTTCAATAAATCAATAAAAAAATGTTTTTTGGGGGGGAAAGAAAGATGTTTATAAAAGGGATTAGTTTACTGTTGAAGAGCAGAGACAGCAGTTTGAACTTCATCTTTGGAAGGAACCTCCCCAAACACAAATCTATCATAAAACCCATTTTCAGTTTCATCTAATTCTCCATTTACAGATACCCATTGATCAGTTTCATACATGTCATTAGAACATGAGGAAACCCAATTTGGAGCAGAAGAAGAAATGGAAGCAGAAATTGAATGAGTAGGAGAAGCTATTGAAGAAGATGAAGATAAAGATAATATGTTTGATGAAGTAGTATTTGCATGTTTATTGATATTGGATTTTGTTGTATTTGTTTTTAGAGCCTCTTGGTGAACTCCTCCTCCCACACCTCTTTTTCCAACAGCCCTCATCATCCCTCCACCACCACCACCACCTCCTCCTCCCCCTATCCAACCACCACTCCCAAATGACCTTCTCATCATCTCTCTCTCTCTCTCTCTAGCTTTTGTTCTTTCTCTAGTTTTGAGAGAGAATATTGAGGGACAGAAGATAAGTTGCTGTAGAAAATTACTTCAGTATGTTACAAATTGATAGTTTAAAATAGTAGAAGCAATCTAAGCCGTTAATCTGCAAACTGATTTCTGATTAACTTATATATTACAGGGTCCAACCGTCCAACCAAGGACCTTGTTTTATGCTGGGTCCCAGTCAGAGGGTGAAAATAATCAGAATATAAACGAGTAAGCTGTATGTAAGATAAGGATTCTACTACTTGGAGTTTGTTATATTCTCTCGTTAATTGTTTAGATAAGGGCTTCTGAAACTCTTACTCGGACTATTTTGTAGCAACACGTTAGTTAGGTCGTGGCTCTATTGATCTTCAGGGATTTTAGCAAATGTGGAGACAGTTGGTTTAGGCGGAATAATTGAACGGTCTAGATTTCTACCTGAGATGCATAGTAACACAACGTAACTGGTGTCTTTTGTCGATCTCAGTCAGATTGCAAATCTGACTTGAAATAGGAACACCTCCTCTATTAGAGCATTTCCAATGCAAGACTCAATCTTAGAGCATCTCCAATGCAAGACTCAATCTAAGAAACTCTGAGTGCCACCTAGGATTTTTAGAGTTTTTTTTTTAAACTCCTCTCCAATGCAACACTCTATTTGGATCTCTAAGATGACTTGTCGAGGGTGGAATAGAGATATCTCTACTTGTAAATAAATAATTAGTTATTTTAGAAAATATAGAAGACTCGATTTCTATTGGTTGAAAATCAAATATTGATGAGTTGGACAATTAGAGATATCTCAAGAGTGCACTCTAGAAATAAAGTGTCCTCTTGAGATATCTCTATTCCACCCTTGACACGTCATCTTAGAGATCCAAATAGAGTGTTCCATTGGAGAGGATTTTTAAGAGAAAACTCTAACAATCCTAAGTGGCACTCGGAGTTTCTAAAATTGAGTGTTGCATTGGAGATGCTCTAAAATGATGTGGAAGCACTCAAGTAAGTCATATATGAAAGAGAATCTCAATTGAGAGTTGAAACATAAGTTAATTAGAATTATTTTTTTTACTTTTGCATTGGAGATGCTCTTATCACTTATCATTCTGAAGATCTCATCGCTGGTCAATTTCACCTAAAACCCCTGTTTGATATACTTCAATCCTCAAATGATTTTGGCACGAGACTGCTAAATCCTCAGCCACGACTCTGTGCGATATACTTAAATCAAGTGGAACATTGTCATCAACAACAGTTCTTCATTTCTTGCGTATTTAAAGGTAAAATTCTATTCAATGGTGACATTAACTAATCTCGTGCAATTAATTTGGTTTCAATCCATAATAAAATTTCCTATTCCTCCGTAGGGCTTAACTTATTCTCCTTTTTGGAGCTTTAGTGGAGAATGAAACCGAACTTATTTTCTATTATCTCCTCTATAATTTTTAACCTTTTGTTATCTTCTCTAATGTTGTAAATTTGTTGGTCTATTTGCTTTCAATGTGTATCGATATTTGCATGCAACTTAATGGAATTAAGAGAAGGGGAAGAGAAGGTAATGAGCTATACTAAAACAAAAGAGATAAACTTGAACCAAACTTTATTAGATGAATTCCAAACCTTTTCCATCTCTTACCAATTCATACAAACAATACACCAAGTACATCTATTTATAGGGCGGGAGAAGTAATAGGAAGTTGACACATAACCCATGTGTTGTCACTTGCATGGTGTGTTGTCATCACCAAGATGACACTTTGCATATGGAGTTGTAGAATGGTGACACATAACCTCATGTGTTGTCACTTGCATGATGTGGTGTCACTTAACCACAAACACTTGTCATATGGAGCAACCATAAGGTGACACCACATCAAGGTGGTATTGTAGTGGTGGGTTGCTATAGATATAAGTTGGATAAGAAAAAGGTATATTAAAGGCACCTAATCCCTTGCATCACCAATGATTTTATGGGCAGCCACATCCCTTATAACATCTAACCTTTTTTTTAATTGTTTTTTTCTCGTTAATTGAGTCGAACAGGGGAAGTTGGTTATCCCACAGTAGCACCCTATATTAGAGCTCCCCTTATTTCCCTCCAAAATAAACGCAGCTTCTTTCAACTCTTCCACCACTCAAACTCCTCATTTCTCTCCCATAATTTCAATCCCTTCTCTATCTAAAGAAGAAAGCAGTACGACCCTTCAATGCCCCACCCTCTCTCTCTAAAGCAATTGCAGTCAGCAAGTTGAGGGTAAGCAATTATCTCAATCTCTTCATACTTTCTGATTGTTTCTGAGTTTTTATGTGTTTTACTTATAGTAGTAAGTTTGAGCCTCAATCTTATATAGAAACAAAATGTTGAAGTTAATAATTGTTATTTTCTGCTATTCCTTGGAGTATTTGGTTTATTTTCCTTCTTTTGTCATTCAACATAATTTTGAGCTCAAAACATGTAAGATTCTAACCCTTGCATAAAAAATAAGAATTTTTGCCATGTCTTTATTTAAACTGAATGAATGGCAATTGTTCTAATGGGAACTCATCGGTTTTTCGTTTAATGGCATATCGCAAGTGGCGATATCAGAAATTTTTGTTTGCAGGGGCACTTTTTCATTATAGGTAATGAAAGAATTCCACAGTATACAATTAGACAAGAATCAAATCCTCAACAAAATTTTATTTATAGTCAAGATATTCCATGATAATTTTGACGTATAACAAGCTATTTCTTCAATTTTTTCATCAATATTGGTGATCTTTCTCCCAACTAGATTCCCAAATAAAATAAAAATTGAAAATAAAGAGAGGGAGATGAAGAGATAGTGGTGAAGATTAAAATGAAACGACGGTGGAAACGATGAAAAGGAAGTGATCCTAATGAAAGAAAAGATCAAGATGAAGTTTTTAATAACATGTTTACTATGACGAATCTGACAAACACATAGAAAAGAAAATTTTGAATGCCAAAATACAAGTCACCGAAAAATCTGAAAAAATTAATATGTTGGGGGTTATTTAGAAAATTTATCATCACTATATGGCCATTTTAATAAGTTGGTCGTTATGAGGAGGTCAAAATTGAGTTAGTCTAATTAATAAGAATCAATTTAAGTCCAACATGGGCTTAGGCTAAGTAGTAAAAATTCTAGAAAAAAGAAGTATCATGTATGGGACTCGATCCCAAGACCTTAATTATGTATTTCAAGATTTCATCAAAATCTTTTTTATGTATTTCAAGATTTCATCAAAAAAAATTTATGTATTTCAAGCCTTTCACCACCTAAGCCAGGTAGGGAACCTGTTTGAGATACGGATATAAATATACGATAGGCCGATTAGCACAGTATAACAGAAAGGAGCCACATTAGGGTTGTCGGGGCGCGAGCCCCTATGTGAGCTCGCCCAATTGCAACCAGATAACTAACAATTATCATTCACATTATATATCTTAATATCATAATTGAACAAACATATAAAAACAAAATATTGATTGGGACTGAAAACATTTATCGTTTGTGGGTTTAGTTAGTCGTAATTTAGAAATTTTCAAATTTGTAGTTTTGTGGGTTCTTGGTGATTTTTTGAATTGGACTAATTACTTCCATTAGCATGTCGTAAATGCCAATATCAGTATGAAATGTAATATCATAGTTTGAGATTCTAGACCCTTAATCGTCTCTAGTCTATGCCGCTTGAACTAAATAATGTGAATCTTAAGGCACACGTATTTAGAGAAGATGTTATCTGCATTTAGATCGAGATTAGTGAATACAACATTAAACTATTTTCATGAGGATGCAATGTGAAAGAGAAGATTCATATGTAAGGCACTTAGTCTGTGCAATACTTTCCAAACTTGGGCTGTAACATTACACCTTGTCGTACATATTCTCTAGGCCTTATGGGTGGGTTTGGTGCCTAGATTGGTCAAGTGGAGAATCATGAGACAGTCCAAGGCAGACCCATGCCAAGGAAATCCTGATTGTATAGTGTCGAATTAGGCTAGTGGTGCCTAAATCAAGGAAAATATGGCATGTATTGAGATATGAGTTTCATCAAGATGTTTGTTACAAGAAATGATTTTAGCTATTATTACACAGAAGAGTGATTGTTGACATGGCTCTTTCCATATTGTGTTGCAGGTGGATTTGAGCATAATTTGGTTTTAGTTGATTTAACTTCTTGTACCGTCGGGGACTTGATACATTCCCACGTTCATTTTCTATGGACTTAGTGAGGGTTTTTCAGGTTATTGGACAATAGAGGTGGAAAGCAAACAGATATATGCTTATACTAGGTTGTGCTTGCAAAATTTTATTGGCTTGTCAAACTGAAATGTTGTAGAAAGACTAGTATCATATTTGGATTATGGGTGGGAAAAAAACTTCAAACTATTATGAAAGAACTCACACGACATTGCTTGGGCTATAAAATCAATTGGAGAAGAGTCATACTTGTAGTAGCCATTATGACAACAACATGGGTTTTTCTACAGATTACACTTCCACACCCCTGGTCGGACTGGTTTTTCATCCATCGAGTAACATTATCATCTTATAAAGACTCGACAAGTATCGTGCAAGAAAAAGAAGCACTTGATATGGTTGAGCAATTTCCACAAGTTGAACTCAGTGTTTCGAACCCCACAACCACCTCGAGATCCTCGAAGCGTGTTGCGGGAAAGAGAACTAAAAGTCCTAGGAGGAGAAGAGGAAGAAAGAAGGTTAAGAAAAAGGAGCCACCACAAGAGCCAATTGTCCCTCCTCCACCGCCTAGAGTCGTCACCGCTTGGCATGTATAACTCATTTAGATTCCATATGGTCTTTCTTCATTAGAGAAAGTGGGTATTGTCCTGCAATTTCAGATTTTTTTTCTTACATTTCTTTTTTTTTTGGTGCTAATGTTTAGAGATACGTTTGGTCGCTTCCACGTGATGAAGCACTCGTGTATGCACGGAAGGAGATTGAGAATGTCACAATTGGTAGTGATGATCCTGATCTTTATGCCCCTATTTTTCGGAATGTTTCTATATTCAGAAGGTGAGCTTTATCCATTATGGTCTTGGATTACTAACTTAAAACTTTTAATCTTAGCATCTGTTTGGTTGAACAAGTTGATAACGAAATCATCTTTCACTTGGTCTCGCCTTTACATCAACTTTTTATGAGATTAGTAATTGATAGGAACGCGCCTAGGCTCAACAATAAGTTTAAAGTATTATTTCTAATGTTGTTATTTACAAGTTGCAACCGTTTAAAAAATTCATCTTTAAAAGCTTTACTGAAATTCGCCAATCTTGCAGGAGCTATGAGTTGATGGAAAACATACTCAAGATTTACGTCTACCCAGATGGAGACAGACCCATCTTTCACGAACCACATCTAATGGGTGTTTATGCTTCTGAGGGATGGTTCATGAAAACGATCGAGGAAAACATGCAGTTTGTGACACAAGACCCGAACAAGGCTCACTTATTTTATCTTCCCTATAGTGCACGTCAGCTAGAGCTCGCTTTGTATGTGCCAGATTCACACAATATAAAGCCCTTGTCTATATTCTTAAGGGACTATGTTAACATGCTTGCTGCAAAGTATCCTTTCTGGAATCGTACCCGTGGAAGAGATCATTTTTTAGTTGCTTGCCATGATTGGGTAAGATGGGAGCTTATTTTATTCCTTCGGTTTGATGATGTCTGCATTTTGTGTTTTAGGTCAGAATAGGGGCTTCCTGCCCATTTAGGAGTTAAAAACTGTTCTCTAATACTAAAAGAAACCAACTTATTTATGTTTAAGTGAGAAGAAAGAAACTTGCCCCATCTAAGATCCTGAACCAAAATACACTTGTTAGAAGGTTGCTAGAAAAACATAACATGTGTGTTTTCGGGTCTTAGTTCCTCAACTATGAGATGACAAAAAGACCATAACCAAAACTAACTTCATTCACCTAACTGTGATGTTTGTCTTTGTGAGTGCCTTAATCTGACTCGCCTGAGTCTGACTTCTTTAAGTCGGGGGTGCAATAGTCAGATCTAAAATTGGAAAAAGAAACACCATTGTGTACCGTTCATTATAGCTATTTGATCTAGCCCATCGGAGGCTGCAATCATTATTTGGTCGTCTCCGCTATTGGCTTAACATTCAAGTTCCTTTTGTGCATTCGAGTTTAATCTAGTTAGTCGAGTTTAGTCTAATGGGTAGTCACCAGTGTTAACATGTTTGAAACCTAATATGTGTAGGGTCCATATACATTAGTTGAGCATGAAGAACTAACAAAGAACACGATCAAAGCTCTCTGCAATGCTGACCCATCTGAAGGGATATTTAAAGCTGAGAAAGACGTCTCACTACCAGAAGCAGCAATAAGAAACCCAGGTAAACCGCTTAGAGATGTGGGTGGAAAGAGAGTCTCTCAACGCCCGATATTAGCCTTCTTTGCTGGAAACATGCATGGTAGAGTCCGACCCAAGTTGCTTGAAGTCTGGGGTGACAAAGATGAAGACATGAGAATCTATGGGCCTTTACCCCCAAGAGTTTCGAAAAATATGTCTTATGTTCAACACATGAAACATAGCAAGTTTTGTATTTGTCCAATGGGGTACGAGGTAAATAGTCCTAGAATTGTTGAAGCATTCTATTATGAGTGTGTTCCTGTTATCATTGCCGATAATTTTGTCCTTCCATTTAGTGAAGTTTTTGACTGGAGTGCTTTCTCAGTAGTTGTAGCAGAGAAAGATATACCAAAACTGAAAGATATTCTTTCAGCTATTTCTTTGAGACACTATCTTGTTATGCAAACGAACGTGAAGATGGTGCAAAAGCATTTTCTTTGGAACCCAAGACCACTCAAATACGATTTGTTTCACATGATTCTTCACTCGATTTGGTCTAGCAGGATTAACCAAATTCAACTTGAGCAGCAATGAAGAACTAAAAAGAGTTTACTTGGTGTATATATTTCTGATAATATGAGAAGAGTCTTTTTTGTTAGTGACAAACCCGAAGGCTATTTGTCGACTATCATCTCAAGTTTTTTCCCCTCACAAACATTATCCAACAGAGGAGAGCTGAAATGGTGGTCAACTCATTAGGTAAAAAAAATTTGTTTCAGTAATCCATTCACTAGTCCTTGATATATTTGCAAATCTTGAACTAATTAAGTTTTTATTATTTGCAGTTATTTAGAATCATTCAACTAGTTCAATTTTAAGGCGGAAGAAAACCTAGAGGCTAGACGGGATACTGTAACGAGACGTTTAGGTAATTTGTGCAAATCATGTTGTAAGCACATTATCTTGTACCATAATGCCCGCACCTTGTGTTACGTACGTGAAAAACAAAAAAAATTCCATTGAGATAACAAATATGTTTATCTTTTTCTTTTGTTGGATAGACTTTTTCTCTTTTCTCGTTAACACTTAAATTTCTTCTGCTTTTAACCTTTGAAAATTCAAATTTCTACACTGATTGAAGTAACTAGACTATTTATTTGTTAAAAGAAAAAAACAAATAATAATTTAGCATAAACTAAATATGTTTTTGTTTACATTATAAGAATCCATCTTAATTGAGTAATAATATGAAGAAGACAGTTTTTAATGATTATATGACATGAAAGATAATGATAGAGGGACGCCAAGATAGTCTATCTTGTCATGCTAACTAACTAATCAAAGAAAGTAAAACATGATTTTGTATGGGGCCATCATGAACTCCAAGTCTTATAATGCAAAAGAATATATTAAATGCAAAAAGATGGAGATCAGATATGAAGATTTGCTGAACGTTCCAGGAAATACGAGAAGAAGGGGAGCGTAATTAACAAAGAATAAAGAACACAACTAATTAGCCATTAGGAAGGCGAGAACAATGTAGGTGTCCCTCCGTATTGAACCAATCCTGGAGGATAAAAAAACCTAATAGATTTAATACATGACATGTTTTTATATAGTATAACAAAAAGGCCTAAAGTCCAACTACATTATTTACACCCTAATAATCCCAAATCAAATAACCAAAGATTCCACCTTCTTTGGGAATCTGGGAATCGAACCTGAGACCTCCAGGGATTTCTGGAGTTTATGTCAACACCTTGGAATCACTTGGGCTACCAATTGTTGACAACTATGTAAGTTGTGAGAGGAGGGATTAGATAATTTCATAAGTACACAAGAGAAAGTCCCAAATTTCGAACAAAAATGATTGGGGGACTTCGCCCTATTCTTCTTAGCATACTTCATTGTCCAGGTGGTCAATGACAAGGGGTATTTCAATCTTTTACGGTCTCGAAAACATTGTGAGAAACCTAAAGTATCCTTATCCTATTAGAGCGAATATACCACGAGAGTGTAGGGCTCTCCCTTTCAGCTCAAATTGAATTAATTTTTGGTGGTGAGGCAGGGTTGAGACAAAGTAAAGGGTGTGATTAAAAATTCCCATATCCAAAACAACAATCATACAAACTCCCCATACATTATTATTCAATCCACAAATTGAAAAGAAACAAAAGAAAATCTCTTCCACAACACTGAAAGAGATCCACAAATTTCGTAGTGTTCTACTCCGACTGAACAGATCCTCCTTCTTGAATACTTCTAACGACGAGAGGCCCACCACTAACATGCGCCTGTGCATTAGTCTTCTTCGAGCATCCATCAAGAACAGTAGACAGTTGGTAAGGTGGAGCGTCAGTAGCCAACCACTGCTGGACATAAAATATGGTCTGGCTGCACTGCTTGTGGGGTCCAGTAGAAGTTACTTCGATAGAATCACAGTACCATCCATGATGTGCTCCTAAACCATTGGATGTAAGATTTAAATGACAGATAGGTGTATCAATACATGATCCCCTCACTGTGAATATATCAAGATTACCCCATTCGTAATAATCATGATCAGGACCCATTAATCCCCATTTCTCGAGATCTGGAATGTATACAGATCTACCTTTTGCATCACCAAGTTCAACGCTGATCTTTGAATCTGTACCAGCTTTTATGATGGTCCCTGTTTTAACATAAAGTGTGTATACACATTCTCCCTACAAAAAAAAAAAAACAAAATTCAGAGAATTGGAGGATGATTGATGAATCATGATGATGATCAATGATGGAGAATGAGATCTAAGATTCAAAATTGTAATGGAACGGTTGTTATTTGTCGAGTACTTACGGAATTAGAGTCTCCGGTGGCGGCTGTGAGGAAGGAAATTAGAAGGATCAATGAGTAGAAGGATCGATTCATCATCTCTCTCGCTAACTTTCTCTCTCTACGCGTTGAAATTTAGTAGTGGAGAGGGGATGGAGCACTTGAGCTTTATAATGTGGAATTGTAGGGGTGGGGCACTCAATTTTTACTTGACTTTGGTCAGTTCGATACGACCAACTCAAGTGTTACACACGTGTCCACCACCTTTTGGTGTAGCGGTAGGACATCCCTCTTAAGCCCGTAAGATTTTGGGATCAAGTCTCGTGGAAGTAATTTATCACCAAGATTTATCTCATTTAATTTAGACATTAAATAAAGTAGATGTTGTCGAACTTTAGGCCTCTTTGTTGTCGGGATTTAGGTTTCTTTAATTATTAGTTAAACTTAGGCGATTATCGGATTTATCACATCTTGATGATGTATTAATATCTTATAACGAATAACGTATATAGTAGTCGATTTCTAAAAAAAAAAAAAGTGTTACACACCAAGTTCATTGTTAATACGAAAAATGAAGTGTTGGCCCAAAATTTGAGGGGTTAATAAGGTCCCCACCCCCACCCCGACCCCGACCCCGACCAAGCACAAGCTAAAATGAGAAGGAAGTCCAATATGTCAGAGACACCATACTTTTTCCTTTTCAATTTTTTTTTCTACCTCATTTATCTTTGGACGACTCATTTAGCATACTTACTCAGATTGACTGTTGTTTTGCATTAATGAGGGTCTAATCATGAGAAAGAAATCTTCCCATTTAGATTTCTCATATTTCTTTCCCATTTAGATTCCCTCTTGTTTCAATTTCTACAAAAAAAAAAAGATCTTATCTTCATCCTTTTTTGCTCTTTCAAAATTTCTCTTTATGATCATTTTTTCTCAGAATAGATTTGGAGTTTCCTAATACAGTTGGTGAAGAATGAAGATTTATTAAAAATTTAATGGCAAGGAATGAGATATGAGGTTATTGATTTTGGAAGGGTTTGATTTCTTGAACGGATTTGGTGAAAGTTCAAAGTTTAATGGTGAAGAAATATTTTGAATAAATCTAATGGTAAAGAAATTTGGAAAAGTTAGAGTGAGTGAAAACTTAATGGCGAAGAACGTTTTTGCTTGAACAAATATTCATGAGTTTTGGAAGAATTTCAGAATTGGGTTCGGAAACATAACTTAATGTGCTTTGGAGATTTAAAGTCGTCATTGTATCTAAACCGACCCAATCAAAAAGACGAACACGTCATCAATAACAAGACTTCATTAATTTTTGTTTTCTCTTTCTAGCTTTCTTCATCTAAAAGATCATCATTATTAGATCTAGATAAGCGAGAAGCTTTAATGTATAGTGCTTCGCAAACCCAATCAGGAGAAGGCTATGTAAACCAAGTCAGGATACTCCAATATGTACAGTTAGAATGCTTAGAATCCAGGTTGTCCTAAGTTAATGGTATACATTTCATGTGCACTTAGAAGGCTTTGTAATCTAAATAAGCGGGAAGGTTTGTAATATGACGCCCCGTGTTCCGAATCACGGTTTGCAAGACAGTTTATAAAAGAAACTCGGTCCCAGACTCACTAAAACTAGTTTCAAATATAAACCCAAGTCAACATTCTCGTCATGGGTTATAAATAAAAAAACAAACACAACGGAAAGATCAATATAGTTTAAACCTTTTGAAAATATGCTCGGAAAATGTGTAACCCAAAATAGTTTTTCATAAAGATAAAACACAACTTGAATTCATGTATATGAACAATTTACAGAAGAGACTGAATTTTGACAGAGTCTCCTCTATAAATTGAACCTATCAAACCTGTTAAACATTCATACATGTTTTCATAAACTTCAACTTATCAATAACATCAAATTCAAATTAATGTGCATACTATTTACATGTGTACAATCACAAACAAGTGAGAGAACGATCCTAAGTATTCTAGATATATGATACATATATAATATTAACGTGTGATAAAATCGCAAGTTGAAAATATAATAGAAATTATATCGAGCTTACATAATGTGAGTCAACAAAGTAAACTGTCACTCCAGATCACCAACACCTGGAACTGAACAAAACAAATAGAAATGAGATAATCCGAAAGTCAGCTCAGTAGGATACCTCGACATCATACCCGCACCACACACATCAACAATTTAATATATCAATAGTTCTAAGTGTGACATATATACAAAGATATCATTATGCACATGCAGCAAAGCAATATAGCAAGATAATTCAGCTTACCAAGATCACGACTGAATACGCCCTCAGTCGGGGCCACCTACTATTCGGTTAGGAAGAACCGGTAAGCCTTTTTTATGCAGGCGCATAACACGTGGGCCCACAACCACGTGTGCCCACGTCCCGGTCGGCCACAATAGTGGTCCTAGTTAGTATAGGATTAGGAAGTTACCGTAAATTGGTGGTTCTGTTATTTAGAAGTTTCTATGTTTTAAGTATTTTTATTATTTAGGAATCCTTGTTTGAGTCTATCTAGGAAAGTCTATTATCTTATAAAAGGAGGTCTAGTCTATTTTGTTATGCAGATCGAAGAGAAAAACCGTTGAAGTTAATTAAGTTTTAGTTTATTTATCGTTTTCTTTACAGTTCTTCGTTTATTTTATTGTTCTTATTTTAATTCCGCTGCGTCTACATCAAGTGGTATTCAGAGCCATTTTTTTTAACCAATCACAATGGTTAATACTACCGTTCCTTCTACAACAACTAAAGAGAGGACACCAACTTTTGCTTCCGAATGGGACAACATCAACAAGAAGTTATCCTCAGTTGCAAAATTGGAAGAAGCTTTCGATAATTACAAGAAGGAAAACATGGAAAAATTTGACCATATCGATCATCGATTCGATCAAGTCAATGAATCCATCATGAAGTTATCTAAACAATTCCAAAGCATATGTAAGTCTCCCTCTTCTACCACCACCCCTTCATCTTCCACTACGATCCAAACCTCCTCACAACAACCACCTCCAAACACCACCAACACAACCGTTGGCATTACCACACCAATCCCAATACCCCTATTCGGTCACACCATCACCAACCCATGCTCGACGACAATCCCTTCACCGATTTTTCCATACACCAACCCAACAACACCACTCTCACCGGTTTTCCCATTAGCATACACAAACCCTACAAACATTCCGACCGCACCCCCTTTCTCCTTCACCGAACACCACACATCGACCCGACCCGAGTCATTCTCTCCTCACCAATCCATTACCAACCCGTCCTATAGCCAACCGAGTACAACCCAACCATACCCCTTCCATGATCCTCGGCAATACTACTCACCAACCCCACAAAGACCTCGAGAACCCACCAATATCATTAACTCAACCACTTTACCAATCGATACCCACCAACCAAACCGTGACTTTGAATTCTCGTGAAACCACAATGATACACCCCCTCGCCAACCCTCTCAATCCATGTCTCCCCACCTCACACCAAACCGAGGTGCATCTTCCTCAAACCGCCAAACCGAACCCCACCAACCGTATCAAGGTCGAGAACCGGAACCCCTCACCCACCAAGATCACCGGTTCCCCGACACCTATCCACCTTCCCGAACCCATCTAACCGAATCATTCACCAACCGACCCAACGATTTCCCATCCCCTCCTCGCAACCGAGAACCTGACTTCGCATTAACCCAACACCATAACCGAGAAGAAACTCGACTCTAACATCGAACCCACTTCGATGAACCCGACTACCCACCGTACACACGAAACCGAACTGAACTTCGTCTTCACACCCGAACCCAATCTGATGAACCTGATCGACACAATACCCGTCTCAACTACAGAGAACCGATCCCCACTAGAACCATCCCACGACACCGAACAGCTCCTCCAACTCGTCCCGCTCAGGCCGAACCCGAAGATCACCCCCTCGAAGTCGATAATGACCATCAACAAGCATATTCTTCTTACCGTATACGCATGGACGTCCCGGCATATGACGGTTCCATCAACATTGAAAACTTCTTGGATTATATTGCCCGATTGGAGATTTTCTTTGATGTTATGCAGGTACACGGGCAAGAACATGTACGATGTGTTACCGGATATCTTTCAAAAACAACTTTAACTTGGTGGAAACAGGAATCTGAACAACGGCGATTATCAAATCTCCCTCCATTATCCTCTTGGTCTGAACTTAAACTGCTTATGATGGCACGTTTCCTCTCTCCTGATTTCGAAAATCAATTATGTTTGGAATATCTTCGTTGTCGCCAGGGTCGACACTCAGTTGAAGAATATGCTTTCGAGTTTTAACGTTTGAGTACTCGGCTTAATCTCCCCGATACGGAATCCATAGAATTGGAAAAATTCAAAGATGACCTTCGAGGTGACATTAAGGATCTTGTCAACCTCCGTCCTTTCTCATCCGTCTCTGAATGTATTAGTGTGGCTCGTTCTTTTGAGTCCGATCCGAGATCAATCTATCGGGGAAACTACATTCATTCCAATTATGTTAGGCTACCTCCAGATGACTCCGATCTATCCAAACCAACGGATGACGGATCTAAGAATATTACTGAGAATCCATATAAAAACCACCTCCAGTTAAGTGTTTTCGTTGTTTTGAAACAGGTCATTATTCTAATAATTGCCCGTTACGTGGTAAAGTAAACTTAGTGGAGAAACATCCTCCCTTGAATTCAGACGGTGAGGAGGTCGATCATGTCAATATTGACCCCGATTCAGGTGAACGTGTTATGCTAGTGACTCGTAGGGTACTTTTTACTCCACTTGAACTCGATCGTTCTCAAAGGAAAAATTTGTTTGTTACACGAGGTACGGTTTTAGACAAAGTTTGTACTATCGTTATTGATAACGGTTGTGTGGAGAATTTGATTTCAGCTAGACTAGTTGCTTACTTGGGTATTTCTACTATTCCAAAACCACATCCTTATCGTACTGCTTGGATTCAATCTAGTACTGCTACACGTGTTGATCGCATGTGTACCTTTTCACTCTCTATTGACTCTTTCTATTTGTCTGATATTACTTGTGATGTTACCGACATGGATCTATGCCACATTTATTTTGGGACGACCTTGGCAACCAGATGTGGATGCTACTTACAAAGGACGTTTAAATGTTTATGAGTTTCCATGGAAGAAGAAGATTATCACCTTGTTGCCGATTGCAGAAGGATCTACTGAACTAACCTCCATCCAACAATCGGTTCGGGACGAACCTTCTGGGGAACGGGGAGCTGATGCAGGCGCATAACACGTGGGCCCACGACCACGCGTGCCCACTGTAGGGGTTTACTAGGGTATCTCATACACCTAATTGTCTAGTGTTGGTAGCGGAATCTCAAACATCTCTATGTTTAACACTAGTTTCCAGGATCTATACATGAACATACCAATGAACTAGATTGGAAAGATGATTACCTCTTAATCGCTTTCCCACGAACTAAATCCCGACCAGTATTCAGAAGATAAGAGCTCCAAGTGTAGCTCCTCTACTTGAGACACCGAGTAATGACTTGAACTCCCTCTTTTCAGTCAGCTAGGGCCTTCTTAAAGGTTGAGATGAAGAACTCCTTCTTCTTGACTAGATACTTGAGAAAACTCCTATTCTCTCTCTCTCTCTGAGATGTATATTCTGAAACTCTTTCAGGCTCTCAGAAAAGATCTCACAAGTTGGCTCTCTTACTTTAGGTTGTATAATTAGGTATATATAGAAATCCCTAGAAGAGGTATTAGACTCAAACTAGGATTCCTAAAACCTAATTATAAGGCAACACCCAAAATACCCTCCTTTGGGTCACTTGAAGTGGCCGGCCAACATAGCCCTTTATGGGCTTCCTTAGCCGGCCCACTTAGGGCTTAACCGGCCATCACATGGCCGGCCCTATTGCCTAGGTCGGCCATCACATGGCCGGCCTACCTAAAGCCTTTCCGGGCCTCCCTTTTGGGCCCGGACATGTTTGTATCTATTCGGACTTCTCCGAATCTATCTGGACTTACCAATAATGGATCCAATCCATTTATTTGCCATTCTCCTTCTAGTCAATTCTCTCCGTTCAAATCACTACTCTGATGTGTAACCCTTGTAGGATCCAGTCTATGTTAGCCGCGAATCAACTCCGTGATCCGACGATCGTAGTTGGCTTCTAGCTAAGCATTACGACCCCTAATTGGACCGGACTAATGATCTTCCGAGTAAGGTCATTAAGATCCTATTCGCTAAATTGTACGCATTGCAATCTTGGTCGAAGGACACTCCTTCGGAAGGATACCATTCCTTCAGACCGAGGCAATATATTCTTCAGTCTCCCACTTGTACTTAGAACAAGTGCAATGCTCGATTCCCATGTTTTTTCGTATCTCATCTGATATGTCATATTCATCAGACTCTCTTGATCCCGAGAACAACTTCCAATCCAAACGATTAACTCTTAATCCGTTTGAGCACGGCCATGCATTTTTCAGTTGTTTCTCATCAAGTGGCCCGGAGATACTTTATCCTGATTTTACTCAGGAAAACATATTCCATTCTTGTACTCCCACTCAATTTCATGTCTATCCTGTCTCCCCCAGTATTCCGCTTTTATAACCACTTTTTACGGATGGCGTTTAACGGTACCAAAGTTCGACATTCCTTCCATAAACTGAGTGAGTACTCATGTTTTGAGGAATCTCTCCAATTTGCTTAAATGAGAGTTATGACAACTTATAACTTCAACTCTTGAAGTACTCTCATTCGGCGGGTTTCCAGTGTATCAACTATACACCCATGAAGTTGACCTTTGAATACTCCTATTCCCATAGCCCAAGAAACAGCGCTATCTTGTCAATCACTCATGCTAGTCTTCTTAAGTCATTATTGTCCAATTTAATGACCTGGACTAGGGATAGTAAGATGGTGTGCTTCCATGTTCACTTAGTAGGGTCTCTTTTATTAGATCACGTATCTAATAAACCTACCTGGAACACTCCATCCTTTTGGACTGTCGTCTAAATTCTAAACCACAATTTAGATGACGAAATAAACCCAGTTTATTTCGGATAACAAGAGTCTGTAAAATTTGAGCACCCGCGTGAACTCCTTCACGTTCTCAATTTTACAAGTCTTCTTAGGATACTCCTTCCTTGATCCTAATTCCTTAGATTCGAGCATCTCCATGATCGTTCTAAGGTGACAGTTTAGTTTCCTTTTCACTTCGCTTTGTTATTATCTTGCTTTCGAACCCTTCGTAAGCTTTTATGATAATATCAGTTTCTCCCACTGAAATTAGTTCTTCCCAAGTTCTAATTTTACTTTCTTATCTAGTAGAGTTAGTAACGACTCCCAGCATGAAAAACTCTTTTCCACCTGTTTGCCCTTCCTAAAAGATTCCTATCTTTATTTTCGGAAGATTACTTTTATGACTTTCTTCAATCTTCTGACTTGTATAGGTGACGACATCCTTTCGTACTCCAAGTACTTCTCAGATGTTCGGGTAAACAACAATCATCTCATGATCGTTCTTATGTTTTCAAACATAAGTGTCTCTCCCATGTTCATCACGGGAGCTGGGTAGAATTTCTCTCCAAGAGATCTTCTTATTCAGACCTCTTCAAAACTCCTTTTGAACGAGTCTTTATCATCCTTTGGTCTATCTCCATAGACTTTGATGCCCATAGTTAATCTACCCTCGTCTTCTGTCCTCTCGTGTATGTCTCCTACATACAGGACATGAAACTAGCTTGTTTCACTCCCACTTACCTTCTTGTCGCACAAGATTTGACCATTCTTACTCTTATCTCTTTGGATTTCCGGTCCAATTTCAGAGTGGTTTCTGCTATAGTCCGTTTGAATCTTCTCAAGACTCATTGGGGTTTTTGAGCAACCTTCTTAACTCCTTAAGAAGTTTCTAGGCGATTGTCCCTTATTTTCAAGGCGACATCCCTTGTCTCATAAGGCGAGTAACTCCTTACTCCCTTTCGTTTTAAGGCAAGTAACTCCTTACTCCCTTTGTTGCTCTTTATCGAATTCTATTCGATTTTTCCTCCCACTTGTCTTCTTTGAAGGACCCTCCTTTCAATGAAGACACCATCGAGAACAACAATCTCATTGTGTTTCGATGATTTGTGAGAAAACCCCGTTCTTCTTTTCGAAGAACTCATGTCTAACACGCTTTAGACATTAGAGTAATTGACTAGTTTTTAGAACTCCTTCTAAAAATAATATCCATATCTCTACAGACTCAATTATTCACTATAGCTTTTCTAGGTTTTTAGTGGGTTGGCAGATACGTATTAGACTTTTTGTATTTTCGGAAGATCGATGACTATTGAACTTATGATCTCATCATATTCTTTAGTCAACTAGACCCATTCCTCGATTTAGGAATTGTTTCCAAAACTTTTCCAAAATCTAGTCTTAAGTCCATTCTAATCACATTAATCGTAGACTTTTATGTCTAACATGAGTTTCTACGATTAACTGAATTCTGTCCTCTTACGAGAATTCTTGTCAAATTTCTTTGTCCAAACCATGATTGACTATTGTTGAGAGATACGTGACCAAACAACTTTAGTTTCATGTTCTTTCAAGCTTATTTGACAAGATTAGAATGATTAAGTCGGATCATTCGGTATAATTCCTTAAAAGTTTAAATAGGCTCTTTTAAGAACATCATAAAATATCTAATATTTTATTCACTCCCATAATCTCATTACGGAGTCAATGTTCTGAAAAGAAAAAGAATACTAAAACTGCTTTAAAGTATTGCCTATCGAGTCTATGATCCTTCTTGAGCTTTTCCAGCAACTCTTGCCTTCTTAGCTTTTGACAGGTTCATCTCCTCTTCAATAAATACTCAGCTCCCCCTTGCTCCTGTCATTCATAATGATAAGAGTCTTTTAGGTATCATATACCTTGAGGAATTAGTATTTAATTGAATAACTTTTAATAATTTTTACCTTGACCGGAACTCCCAGTTCCGTCGTTTAATTCTTTCAAAAACCGCGGGCAATCTCTTAACCGAATATGAGATGTACTACCGCACACTAGACATCTTTTGTTAGGAAGGATAGTTCTGGGTTTCGGTACTTTCTTGCCCATTCTCTTGCCAGATTGCTTCCTTCTCCTAACGTCTTCCGTTCCTGTATTTGCAGTCTCCTGAACACTCAGAATTTCTTCTAGAGTTTCAGGTGTGCTGAACCTACTTTCAGCAACTTCCGGAATTGCTAGCAGACTTTCGAAGGAGACTCGGCCAAACTTATCTTCAAAGTTTGTTACTACATCCTGAAACCTTTCATCCAATGAATTCAGGATGATGTCAACCGCCATCTCGACTGGCATAGGAGACCCCATCCATTCCATGTCTTTGAAGTGATCAATCATCTCCAAAACATGGTAACGAACGGATTTCCCTTTCTCTAGTCGCATTCCCAGTGTCACCATTGTGATTCTAAATCTCTCCATTCGACATTGTGTTCCAAACACGTCTCTTAGTCGTCGAATGATGGTGTATGCTTCCATGTCAATGAACATATCTATATATTTTCTTTCCATGGTCATTAGCATTAAACCGGTTACTGGCGCTGACTTCCTTCGAATATCGTCTGAGAATCCTAGTTTGAGTCTATCTAGGAAAGTCTATTATCCTATAAAAGGAGGTCTAGTCTATTTTGTTATGCAGATTGAAGAGAAAAACCATTGAAGTTAATTAAGTTTTAGTTTATTTATCGTTTTCTTTACAGTTCTTCGTTTATTTTATTGTTCTTATTTTAATTCCGCTGCGTCTACATCACTTTTTAGTACATAGGCATGCGACGCCCTATCGAACATTTGACTACTGTAGTGTACACATGGATCCACGTAATACCCCGCTAAGAGCTTCCGTAACTCTTCCTTCGTCATCATCACCCATCATGCTAGCTTGTGATCCCAATACGCACCGAATAATAAATCTTACCCAAACAATGATACGCTTAAAATATGTCATGAATTATCCAGACAACTATATAAGTATCATCGAGTAACAGAGCCATATACCCACATCGATACAATTATCCCGTCTTCAGGAGTGTCCTACCTCTGGCCAGATCTGATGCTACCTCGCAAGGTAATTCATTAACCATTCGGAGACTACTTAATTAATGCCCAACGTCAAACAATCATTACACGTAACATGGTCCAGGTGATTCCGCCACCATGTTATACACGCAGTTCAAACGATTCCGCCACTACGTGATTATTGTTTAGAAAAAACCAATTTATTTTGAAAAGATAAACATCCATAACACACATATCACACCACATACATTCACATCATATCATTATATCATCATTTGCACTTAAGAACGATAAAAATAATAACTAAATATATATATAGTGGTGAAACAGGGAATACCCGTGCTCCAAATAAGATTCATAGGATCATACCTCTTCTTACACCTCCAGTGGTGTTATTACTAAACTCCACCTCTCCTCGAGCTCCCTATTGTAGTATAGTAGTCTAACTGAAATATATAAGGCAAAACTGTCAGTTAATAGTTACATAACACTGAAGAGATCTCTTGCAACGCAAGAATGCATAAAATAAATGAAACTAGATTAAAAATGTCCTGTCGGCTCTATAGAGTTCATTGATACATTCCACTGAATACCTAAAATTTATGCGAACCAACAAATTAAATTCCTATAAACTATATTTCACATTCCAGCATCTCCATAAACTGACAAACCATATAAAAATCCCAATAATATGAATCTGTAACTCAAACTGTCCATTAATGTGAAATATGACAAAGTTCGGGTAACCTTCTACATTCTAATTCATTCCTAAAACTAGTCCAAATATGAAATTCGAGCAGTAAAATAATTCGGCAACACCTCGTCTATATATGGACAACCCGAAATAGTCCATAATATCCTAATAAAATTCCTAAACATAAATCATTCGAAGAAACTAAAGAATAACCATTTCAAATTATGAAACGAAAAGAAATTAGACCCACTATACATTTTTCTCCTTAGATGAATTGTTAATCATATTTTCTTTAGATATATTAGTTGTCTCATTCTTCATTGCACTTTCGACTTCTTTCAATGCATTATGTATGCTATTCATTGTTAGTTTATACAATTCAATAGATGTTGCACCTTTAGTTGCACTATTAATTGCTTCTTGACAAAGTTTACTATATCTAGTAACGCTTTCATTCAAGTCACCTATCACTTCTTTACCTTTTTCATCAACCACCGGTCCATATTTTGCATATTTTGTCCATCGCTTGAATATGTACTGGATTGAAATACTTTGAACATCTTCAACTAAAAAGATCTTAAGAATATATCTACATAAATAACCCGCAAATTTTAAAAGTTGACAACTACAACTTGTAGACTTGTCAAGAGAGTCAAAATTGACCACATGTGTTGCTTGTTTTGTTTTCTGGTCTCCATACTTAATATCGAGATTTTTTCCTTTCTCTCCCTACCAATTCATGCCAGTATGAAATACCCTCGAAAAATTGACTTTGAAAGTTTTGAAAGATGGTTCTTGTGTAAATTTTTGCTGCTTGTTTCTCGATATTTATTGAAAATCTCAAAGCCCTTATTTTATGATTGGTCTCGTAGTCTTCATCATTTTCTGCTTCTCTTCTAGCTAATACCACCCTTTCATATTCTTTAATAAATTTTGCTAATTCAAGACAAACTCTTTTTCAAGTACCCATCGAAGAAGGAATTGATATTCTCACTATGTTGAGTTGTATACATTGTTGCACAAAATATATATCTTATATAAATTGATGTCCATTTTTCTTTTTTTAAATAACCTTCTCAACCAATTATTGTTTTCTAAATTGTATCGTTTCAACATTGCTTCTCAATTTGAGTGAAACTCTTCAATTGTCTCATTCCAGTACAAACAATTATTAAAGTCACGAGTAAAACCCTTGTGTCCATGAATAATATGAGGTAAATTCTTCATTGCATTTATGCATATATGCCACAAACAATAACAATGTCTCGTACTAGATAATACTCTCACAATGGCGTTCCCGATAGCAGATTCTTGATCAGCAAGAATCACTTTTGGTTGTTTACCGTTCATTGATCTAATCCATGTTTCTATTACCCACACAAAAGATTCTTCTGATTCATTATAAACTAATGCACGACCAAATAATATTGTTTTGGTAATGATGGTTGATACCGACAATTGAGACAAAAGGCATGTCGTATCTGTTAGTTCCATATGTAGGATCGAATAAACATCTCCAAAGTAATGGTAATCCATCATTGACTTAGTATCAGTAAAAAAAAAATTGTTATTTGTTTTGAATGAACTTGATAGAATAAAAAAAAAGGGTGAGTTCTTCCTATGTTGACGTTCAAAATAATCAAGTAAACCTTCTACGTCACTCTTTACATGAATCTTCTTCTTTCCTCTTTGCATTAAAGAAATTCGCCGCGTCCCTTTCCGTAAACCCAACATTGTGGAACCCCCAGCTTCACGCGCCATATAATTGATCATAAGGTTTATTTTCACACCTGTTGAACGCATGTTGTTTGTCATTACTCCTTAACCTCCTGTTATCTTCTTTTGTGATCGAAGTTTATGTCTTTTGTTTGGAGTCACGAGATTGTAATTGTGCTCTTCTACAAATTGAGACACGATTGATTTAGTTTTTATTCTCAATCTTACAAAAATCATTGCTTTGCAACATGTTCTTGTCTCACAACGATTCTTTTATTTTTCTGTAAAAGTTTCAGATGAAGTAGAATTACACAATCCTTATAGTGAACAAATACTTTCGACCTATTATTGTGTTGGTGCGGTTAGGCTTACATGTCGAAGACTTTCGAACACTAAATCTCATCTTGGATGCATATTGATTATAAAAGTTGTAAGCTTCATCAAGAGATTCAAATTCCATGCTAACATAAAACCTAAATTCATTTGTCTCATTCTTGATGTCATCATGTGTTTTCTTCTTGAACATCTCTCTCTAATTCTTCATGTGTAACACCCTCACAAAACAAGGGTGCTGTTAGCAAAAACAAGGGTGCAGATAGCAACACCCTTGTAAATTTTTAAAACCCTTTAACCCCTTCCCGACTCCTTTATTTTTTTATACCAGTTTTTCCCTTCCCTTTGTGCAGCCGTGAGATAGTTTTAGAGAGAGAGAGTAAGGTTTAGAGAGAGAAAGTGAAGAAGAAGGATAAAGAAGACCAAAGAGCTTTGCTAAGGTTTGGTTTCTTCATCTTTGTGCTACATTATCAGGTAGGTTTCTTCTTCCCTAGGGTTTACATAGCCCTCTTTAATTTTAAACCTAGATTTGAATGGTTAGAACTATAATGACTTTAAACCATTAACTTTTGTTAGGTTATCATCAACTTAGTACAAATTAGTGACATAATAGACATATACTATGATTAAAAACTAATTACAACAACAATATAGTAACCCTAAACCATTATAGTTATATTAATGGAGTATATATATATACCCGGACAACAACCTAGGTTATTTAGGTTATATAAATATGGTATAAATACACCCGGACAACAGCTTAGATGCTAAGAATTATTTGTGTTGTGTTATTGATATTGATAATTGATTGCATGAGATGATATGTATGATATTGGAACATAACTGCTATTATTAGTTTTGTGTGATATATTGCTTTAGGTTGTTAACCTAGAAAGCATAGGCCAGTCGGAACCAAGAATGGTTGGCTCGACATGTGGGTCGATTGCAAACACTAGTTACTGATGTGATATTATATCACTTGGTGGACCATGATCTCGAGTCCCGTTAATGGATTGAACTAAGACTGGTTGGCTCGACATGTGGGTCGATTGCAACACGGGTTTGTCAATGTGATATTGGACAACCCAGTGGACAAGGGGCTTGACTTCTAATATGGATTGACGGTTGTAATCCACAAGTAATCGGTGGTTGGCTTGACAGGATGATCGATGCAAACACAAGTTCATTCATGTGGACCACCTACTTCTAGTTTGAGAAGTAACTTACCAACTAGAGGTTGGCTCGCCTCCTGCTCATATGTGAAGTGCTCGTGTTGCACTGTGCTCGTGTTGCACGGATTCCCTTTATGTGTGGTATCCCTTGTCTATTGTGAGGTTTAAGTCGATGCAAACACAGATGGCAAGTGAAGCTATCTTGTGGACCTCAAAATTGGTTATGCCCCTTCAAAAGGGAAGTTGTATTGTCTGAATCTTTTCAACCGTGTAACAGGTTGACTTCAGTTGTGTTGGCACGAAAGGTGTAACTCAATGGACTATGTTATTGTTTTTCTTCTGTTTGATACTTGGTTTTGTTGTTGAATTGGTCTATTTAGACCTTAGGTAATTAGAAATCTACTAGCTCGGTTCTGACCCAGCCTACTATTTTTCAGGTGATAGAGATCGGGGAGCGCCACCAGTTTGATCTCAGTTCGTCAGCTCGGAGTTTCTTTCTTAGTTTTCGCTTTCGAGATTAGGTAGTTATTTGGAGTTTCGCCTCCTAGACAGTTATTTCTTTCATTCGTTATTGTCCATCTACGTGTCGATGATTTAGAAACACTATTTGAGTTAAGAAAGTTTAATGGATTTCTTTTAGATGATTTATTGATTCTTATGAGCTTCACATTTGATATTATTTGTCTCTTTTGATGGATATATCGACTATGTTTACTGTTCTGCGGAGAAATGCTTTGAGTTTAGGTTTTCATGGCGGTCGACCTGAAAATCTAGATTTGGGGCGTTACATCATGTTCTTCGTTGTTTATATGACTTAATTTACAGTCATCATCTTTCTCATGTGTAATGTAAATTTCATTTTTTTCTCACTATCAATATATATATATATATATATATATGTTGGGGTTCACCCTTATTGATATTGAGAAATATACCTCTTTGTGGAAGCATGTTCTCGTGGAAGAACTTGTTTACAGAAGACGCTAATTACAGTGAGATTTTCTAAAGGAGTAAAAGAAATTAATGTTTTTTTGTATAGTTAAATTTTAAAATTGTGGTGCAATTAAACATGTTATGATATTTTGGTCAAAGGAATTCTCTAAAATACTGAAAAATAAAATAAAATAAAACTCTATAATTGAAGAGAAAATAAAATCTCAAAGTTTCGTAACAGACTTACTAATTCTTTTGCGAAATAGAAACAAAAAGTGAGACATAGAATTACTTAGGTGAGAATTATATAAATAATTTGGTCTTAATGGGTTATGTTGGATGACGATAAAATTAAAAAAAGTAAAAAAAAACAAACAAATGAGAAAGAAATAGGAAGTTTCATTAGCACTAATGAGAATTCTGTAAATAGTTGAACTTTTATGGATTACAATTAATTGGGTAAAAATATGGAGAAAGCTAAGGGATATGAGCTGCCATCCCATTCTCATCCTTCATCCATGAGAAAGATCTCAGCTTATTCCTACCGTTGATGACTCGAGCTCATACCTCTGAGTATGGTCTCGAGCTCATCCAATCACCACCCATAAGAACTTTGGAAAGTGTAAGGACATTTAATTTTGTACTGTACATAACAAAATGTCATATAAATTTTTAAAAAATAGTTTACATTTTGGAATGAATGTGGAGAAAATTTTATTATGTACTGTACATCACAAAGTGTCTTATAAATTTTCATTAAAATAGTTTACGCTTTGGAAGGAATGTATAAGACACTGTATTATGTACTATACATAACAAAATTTTCTATAATTTTTCATCAAAAAAATTCCCGTCTTGGAAGGAATGTAGAGGACATTTTATTATGTATTGTACATAACCAAATATCCTATAAATTTAATTTCATTAAAAAATTTTAAATGAATCTACCATCATATATCATATAATGAGAGAAAGTTTGAAAGAAGAAAAATAGTTAAGATTGTGAGAGAAAAAATGTTTAAAAGGAAACAAAGTAAAAAAAAAAGAAAATATGGAGAGAGAAAATTCTGGAGATAAAATAAAATAAAAAAAGAATAAAATTTAAGAGAAGGTATCGAAAGTGGGGTAAATACGTCCATATACAATAAATTAAAACATGTACACTTAGTGTCTTATCTGTACAGTACATAATATATTGATGGGTTAATAACTAGAAAGGTCAAAATAATATTGAAAATGAGTAAAAAAGCACAAAACATTTGAAAATTATTATTCAGGTCAAAAAGTATAAAAAGACTAAATTGTCCTTTTTTGTCTTTTTGTGTAACTAAATCCTTTTATGTTTCTTTAAACTTTAAATCGATATAACTTTTGTTTGAGATGTCGGATTTCAATAAAATTTATATATTTAGAAATGATTTTTCATTAGCTTTCTAACAAGATCCACTTTAAATACTTTTTTTCAAAAAAAAAACCCAGAAAAAAAACGGTGTTTTTTCGCTTACATTTTTTCTGCAAACACGTGTTTGCACAATCTGCTCTGCAAACAACTGTTTGCAGCAATCTGTTATGCAAACAAGCGTTTGCAAACAAGTTCTGCAAACATGTGTTTGCATTTGTAATATTGCAAACATGTGTTTGCATTTGCGATATTGCAAACGTGTGTTTGCTTTTGTCATTTTGCAAACTGCGTTTGCATGTGCGACAATGCAAACTGAGTTTGCATTTGCAACATTACAAACTCAGTTTGCACACGTTTACATCTTCACAAAATTTTCATTGTATTTATTAAATAAATAGTTTATATTTACAATAAATAGATACTCAAGAACTGATCATATATGAAATATAAAAAGCTTTAAAACTTACAAACAACCTCACATAGTGAAAGCTAAAGGAGAAAAGGATGATAACAACTGAATCCAGGAAGAACTTCAATGCACATAGAGTAAGGTTGTACTAGTTGTTGGGATAGCTAATAAATTCAAACGAACCAACTAAAGAACATACCAACAAGAGCATAGCTAATAAATCCAACTCGAATCCTTTCTTAATCAAATCCTTGGATTTCTTTTCCTCTTTCCAAATTCGAAAGTGTGGGACATGTAGAGAAAACAGTCGTAAAACGTTTTGAATCAGGCTCGAACCCACCTTCATCTCGTCAAACAATTCCATACTTTCTCAGACTTCCCACTCTGATGATAACAAGATATAACATTGTCCCAAGAAGCTACATCTCTTTCGGTCATCTCTTTCTTAGACTCTAACCTGTGCTAGTATTATTGGACCTCCTTGATTTTCAAACAACTTTTCTGCCTTCATCATGTTCACAATCTTTTCAGTAAACCTTTCATGGCAACCTATCAACATAAATTTCGGTAGTAAAGTTAAATCGCAAATCAAGTAAACCCTAAAAACAATATAAACAAGTGATTTTAGGCAATGGGTAGGTAAACATTTAACTTGAAAGGTTCATTATCTGTTCTGAAACTGATCCCAGGTACATATTTTAACCAAACAGAAAATCCCCTATCATCAAACAACAAAATAGTACTCAAAGTTCTTGAAGTTTTATAAAATCAACCATTTATATTCGATTTTCGATTACCCGAAGTTCCATTCGGCACAAACATAAGGACCAATTCTGATATGAACATAAAGACCAACTTCTTTCACCAGCTTGATAAAATGAACTAGGTCATATCTATCCTTGAAATAGTACTACAAAAGCCAAACAAAAAATTCATTATATTCTTATACTAAAACCCTAAAAAAATAAATAATGTGAAGTAGTAGTAGTTCCTTACTTCTCCAGGAGCAGGTTCATGGCTATTCAAGAAAACATAAGTTTGAATCACATATAAACCTCCATCTTTTGCTTTTTGAATAAGATCTGGCCACATCTTCAATCATCACAAGAAGAACAGATAATCAATTTCTGGAGAACTTGAAGAAATCTTAACAACAACAATAGAACAATTCATATCTTATTTGAATTATTCTACCATGAATTTGTAAACCCAAACACAAATCCAACAGTTTCGAACTTGTAATTAGAACAGTATAGATATTCTCTTAATACTTTGTTAATCGATGAAGAAGAAGATAATCACTGATGTTAATCGATGAAGAAGAAGAACCGAGATGAAGAAGATTCGTGAAGCAAGAACAAAAAAACCCTAAACATATTCAGTATCTGGTTTTTAAGAGAGATAAAGAGTGTGACTTAAATAGGAAAGGGTATTTAGGAAAAGAAAAAAAATAAAAAATGACCTGATTGATAATTAATCATATTATTTTGAACTCTATGTCTCATTCCTTATAATATTTTAGCACATTTTGATTAATAGGAAAAGATCTAGGTTTTTTTGGTTATTATGATATTATTTTGAACCTAAACAACCATTTTTCCTATATTGATCCCCAAATGGAACATTTGGTATACATATTATTTGAAAGTGCATTTCTGGTTTTAGTAAAGGATTCTCCTCTAAACCCAACTCTCTTCCATGTACACAACTTTCTTCGACGTACACAAATATATGTCATTTACACAAATTTCTTTCTTGTACACAAATCTATTTCCTAAACAATTATGATTGTAATATGGCAGTTAGAATGTAATACAAATATGTTACATTCTAATTGATCTTCAGTAACCGTCCTCTTCCCCCTTCGCTATATCTTGTTGGCTATTATCTACTTGGGCTTCCTATAACGAATGAATATTTAGTGGTTAGTACATTTTTAACTACACCATACATTTCAAAATGCCCCATTGACAGAATTATTATCTGGAAACATAATTGTGTAAAACAATATAACATATAATGTGCATTGTAATATGTACATGGACGTATTTACAGGGAATAAATTTCTGTATCACCAAATAACATATTATGTACATCGCAATATTTTTTTTTTGTTGAAAAGTAAATTCATATATTAAACTATAAAGTTATTACAGTACTTCTTAACCAACATAAATGGTACATTCCTCCATAACTTAGAAGCTTTTTCCTTTCTTGCCCATTTAGCTAATTTGTCTGCACTGGAATTGCATTCTCTTCTGGTGTGCTTGAAGATAACTTCTTCGAATTCGTGAATAATATCTTGAATTTTCCTTATGTGTATCAGTGATTGCCAGTAAGTCGATTGATTCGTGTTGCGAAGGTGATTGATGATGTTGACGTTATCACATTCTACTATGATTTTCTTGAGGTTGTTCTCTTTTGCCCAGTAAGATTGCCATTGCCTCTCCTTCCTCGCTATTTCTCGCTCTGGTGGATTTTACTTTAGCTGCTATGAATTTGGATTCTGCGTTATGAGCAATAAGACTAATGCCAACATTGGATATGAGGTCAATGAAGGATGCATCAACATTAATTTTTATGAAATTTTGTGCCGGCGGCTGCCAAGTAGTGTTATGTTTGTGATGGTGTTTCTCTTGTTTTTTCGTAAGTTTCGGGTAAGTTTCTATCATTTTGATAACTGTTTTGATGTCGTTGATCTGATGTTGGAAACAGTGATCACATCTAACTTTCCATAGGATCCATAGAATGATCGCAAAATGGATTTTCTCTATAGTGTAACATAATTTTTCATTGGCTTCCCATGAGAAAATCCATTCGGCTACAGAAGAGAAACATAATATGATCATGGAAGTATATTTATAACTGCACTGCACTCTAGAAAATGTACAAGAAACATAATATTGTGTAACATACATGTATTACATTAATAATTTTTCCTACTATCATCAGAAATGTTCAGGAAATAAATGTGTGTATTGGAAATAAATTTTTGTGTAGAAAAATATTTGTGTTCAGAAAGAAGTTTGCGTATAGGGAATAAATTTGTGAAAAAACCTTTCATTTCTGGTCCAAAACCCCACAGAAGAATCCGCAACCACAACCAGAAATGTAATACAACCAGAAATTTGTGTAACATACTTGTATTACATTCTAACCCTACTTCAACCAGAAATGTACAAGGAAGAAATTTATGTACAAGGAAGAAATTTGCGTACAAGGAAGAAATTTGTGTAAAAGCTTTCATTTCTTGTGTAAAAGCTCTCTACTACAACCAGAAATGTACTGTAAATATTTTATTTAGGGTGCAAGATATTATATACTGTAAAAGATTTACCATAAATTCAAACTTACCTTCTTCTTCCTGAGGCTTGTTCGCCTCACCCTCTGTTCATCCGTAGCATTCGTTTGTTTTTTTTTCTCTTTGATCTGGTTCTTGGTTCGATTATTGTCACTTTCTTTCCAAATTTTCTTGGAGTGTTCATTCTAATTGTCTACATATCAAGAAAAGGCGAAAACAGAAATACGTTTTTAACAAACTCAAAACCCGGTCTGAGTATATCTCTCCAAAAACTTCAAAAACTTTTTGATTTGGGTTATAAAGAAAAACAGGAAGAAGAAGTTAAAGAACTAAGAGGATACTTATTGTTTCTGTGAAGAACAAGAAGAGGAATAAGAAGGTTTTTTTTTTATTTTTTCCCTACCGTGAGAATGTGCTTTTACTCTACCGCTGAAGCTCGAGTTCCATACGAAGTGAGTAATAAATCAACGTTTTTGAAGGAGATTTAGATTTTCTGAAGGAGATTTAGGTTTTTTGAAAGTTTCTGAAGGAGATTTAAGGGGGAGAGTTACGTTCGAGCGAGTTCTTATGGTGGTGGCTGAAACCCTAAGTTTTAATTTTTTTTAGTTAAAATTTTATGTGAAGGATTATTTGAATATTAGACATTCTAATATTTTATTAAAGATAATCTTGTCCATAAATATAAAACTAAATGATTCTCGGGAATAGGAATCATAAACCCACCTCCCTCTCTAGGTTTGCTACTATTCTGTTCAGGGGGAATCTCATTCCTAGAGGAATAAGATTCCCCCTGCATTCTCGCAAGCAGTCGAACAGTAGTCAGGATTGTGATTCCCAGGAATCACATTCCATTCCCACGTGAATCCCGCGTGCCAAACATGGCCTAAAGGTTTTGGCATCCTATTGACAAGTTTATTTAGGGCAAGTTTGGCAAGCAAAAGTGGAATGCATCGCCGGAAATAACATTCCTGTAATGTGATTCCTTGTAATTGAATTACTTTAGTTCTTGACGCAACAAAAAATACGATAAAAAACTTAGAGTGTCAGCTAAAGCTTCGAAATGACGAAATCTCTTAACACTGGAGAAAAAAATCGAAAAAACTATAGAACAATTGAATTGATTCCCTAAAATTCTAGATAAACTTTTCGTACAGTATTAGAGGTTTCTTAATCCTAAACAACATATTTGAATTTATAAATAAACAAAATACTTAAATCTAAAACAAATAATGTTTTTGGGAAGCCAAAAAACTATTAAATATGGTATTTTTCTATTAACCTAAAGTAGTAAACTATTAAAATTAAATTATACTAATATGTTTAATATATATTCTTGTAATATCTTTTGAAGATCTACCTACATCAATCTCCTCCATTTAAAAAAACTCTGATCGAGTTTACTAATTAATTTGAACGTTATCTTGATTGGTAATCCCTTGATAAATCATTTTATTGAATTATGCATAGGAATCATCATATATTCAAACTTTACTAGTGAAGAAATAGATTATGTCACTAAAAACTTTCAACTATATACCTCAAATGTGACTCAAACTATATTTTCATTCAAATAATAAGCTTGAAAACATCTTGAATATGCATGATTAAAAACCACAAACTTCGATGAAGATTGTCCGATAAAATAAAGTATCAATTTATGTTCAACAACTTGAGATTCACAGTTACTAGAAAAAAAAGTCTACACATAAAGTAAAAATAATTGGACTAAGGTCAGACTTGAAAAGTTTTTCATGTTCCTTATAGTCAATTTCCTTGCCAACTTCTTTAGAAAAAAACAAACACAGTGTAAATTGATAGTGATGATGTCTAAGAATGACTTTAGGTTATCATTCAGGATACGAAGATTTGATGAACCAAACTATCATTTTCACTCTCTGATTATAGGACAAAACCTACAAAAAACTCGAAAACCTTTCTGACGGTCAAATAAGTGTTTTTGCAGTTAAAGAATTTAATTGAAAGTGTGAGTTTACAATTGAACCTTCGAAGCCCTTGTTAGGACGAACTTGTTGCTTTTAGAGATTCGACTAGCCGATGTATGACGATCAACCGAAATGATGCGGCAGTAAATCGCCGACTTAGATGAGACCACTCTTTTGCGGTCGTAGACTCATCTATGAACATAATGTCGGATTTTTCTTCATGAATAGTTTCAATATAAACTTCGACTTGTGCGACCTCCACATTATTTGTATTCACAACTAAAGAAGCACTACAATTAGATATTGTCTCAAAAGTTAGTTGTAATATAAGTGGTAGTTTCTTCTCTGATGTTTGATTTAATTTGTGAGGCCTTACCAATGTGTCCAATAATTATTGAAGAACTTCAAAACAATTTATATTGATATTAATCACCCGGTAAATGTCTATCAATAAGTAGTTGTTTCATCGTTTTCCAAGTTGGAATGGGTATTTTGTACCCTTGTCTCTTTCTTGAAAAGTGCAGTTTCTTTTAGTTGAAAGGAGAACTGCAGTTGATACCTCCAAAAAGTTACATTTCTCTTAAATTTATATATGCTACAAATTTGACCATTTCATTTCTGGGATTTTATGTTGAACAAAAATTTTTCTACCTCTGTAATCCAATAAAAAACACTTTCAAAATGGAGAATAACGAAATCTTTTCTTTGATCCAGTTAATCAACATCTTACGAACTTCGTTGATCTTTTCCATCTTGGCAAATCCGTCGATATATCCCAAAATGATGTTTGCGTAGCTGCTATTAAATCAGACAAACTTTTCACTATGATACCAACTGACGTAAAACACGATAAGAAAAGCTTGTAACTTTGGCCAAAGCTTCCAATTGATGAAATCTCTCAAGCTGGAATCATACAAATTGTTGAATAGCTGAATTGATTGGAGATTTTGATTCTCAAGAATTGTAGAAGTTTTTTTTTTATATAGTATTAGAGGTTTCCTAAACCTAAATAAATTCTAAATTAACAAAATACTTAAATCTAAAACCTAAAATACTTCTTAAAATAAAAATTACTAAATATTGCATTGTCAAACTAATGTGTAATACAAAAATTTAAATATATTAATTTATCCACGATCCTTGTAATATCTTTTGAAAAATTTCTTAGACCAGTTTATTGTTAAGTTTAATCAGGAATAAGTATACAATTCCAACTAAATTCATAACTTAGGTGTTTAGTTCATGCATATATGCCATAAGACCATAATTATAAGGCTATAACTACAAAATGATTACAAAATGAATCAAAGGCATTGTTTGGGAGGTTAAAAACACAAAAGAAGTAGAATGAAAAAAAAAACGTAGATTAAGTATTATGGAAAAAGAAACGGATTAGGGAGGCGATAAGTTCGTTAGAACTAATAATATTTATTGCATATCAATCTACGTATGTTAGTCACTAATGTTGATGAACCTAATTGAGTTAAATGTCCAAGGATACGAAGAAGATAACCGTTATGGAAAAGTGATGCGTGATTTGGTACACATGAGGGTTAGTCTGATGCATCTAAAGTTTATTTTGTGGAGCCTTGTAGAAAGGTCTTTTTTTTTTTTGAACTATTGTAGAAAGGTCTATATAGGGGTTTTTGTTAGTGGTCCATTTTACATGGGCTTAACTAAGACTAGAGGGACTTCTTTCAACAAAAAAAAAAGACTAGAGGGACTTACATATAAAAAAGAAAATATAGAAGACAAAAACCCACGTGAACCTTTCCCATTGAAGTCGAGTCCCTTTCGTACCATAAAAATTTATTTACTTATGAAGTGGGGTCCATTAGATTGATAATAGGGTTAATTCCGTTTCGGCTCCCTATTTGTGACTAATTCACCGTTTTAATCCCGATAAGTGTCTGATAGTTTGATTTGATCTCCAAGGGTCAAAAAAATTTCAACTTCTTCCGGAACTACCCTTAGGGGCCAAAATGGAATTAATTGCGTTTTATAAATATAAAGTCACCTCATCTCTCTCCCGCCCCCTCTCTCCCGCCCCCTCTCTCTTCCATTTCATCACCTCTCTCCTCCACTTCATCTCTCTCGCCACCTCATCTGCTTCTTCGACAAAAGTCGTCGACCAACCAATTTTCCCGCTAGCGACCTCCAAGCATAAAAATTACTTTCTCTCATACCTTCTTCTGCCCCTTTCTTCTCTTCTCTTTCTCCAGTCCCTATCTTTTTCTATTTTGTCTGACGATCCCCTTCGTTGGAGTCTGGTTCCAGATCTAGATGAATCTAAATCTGGAACTCTAGACGGAAGTCTGGATGGAAAAACCAGACCTTCGTCTAGAGTTTCAGATCCAGACGAAAGTCTGCAAACCAAACTCCGACGAAGGGGATTTCTCCCCCCTCGCTGGACAGAGAATATAGAGAGGGTGTAAAAAAGGAGATGGAGTAGAGAGAAAGAGAGAGCGAGTAGAGAGGGAGAGAAAAAAATGAGACAGAAAGTAAATTTTTTGTCGAGGACCTTCGTTAGAGAAGGCGATGAGGTGACGAGAAAGATGAAGTGGAGGAGAGAGGTGATGAATTGGAAGAGAGAATGGGAGATGAGGTGGCATTTATATTTTTAAAAGAGTTTGTAATTAATTCTATTTTGGCTTCTAAGGGTAGTACGGAAAAAGTTGATTTTTTTTTTCTTTTGAAGACCAAATCGAACTGTCAGACATTTATGGGGGCCAAAACAGTGAATTTGTCATAAATTGGAGGCCAAAACGAAATTAACCTTACTATTATACAATTATTTGATTTGGTGGGGGATTGTGCATATACTTACTTGCCTAATTTGAAATAAATTGGCATTACTTTCACTATGGTTGGAAACTTGCATCAGAACGGATCTATGAAATTTTTTTGAAAAAGAAGTTTTTATTTCATTAATGATGGACTAGAATCCAAACATCTCATATGCCTTTGATTACATCATGTGAATACAAAAACAAATTACATCATGACGATTGAGAACACTTTACTGCCATAAATACAAATAATTGGACCTTTGAAGGTCATAACAAAACCCCATAAGGCTATATCGAATCCTTAAAGGCCATTACAAGAACTAGCGAAGATCTATGCTTTATTTATACCATAAAATCACATATTTTTTTTTTTACATATGAGTAATGAAGATCACCCTTATGAATTGAACCTAGTGACCTCTTTGACTTCAGAGTACAATATATCTACCGGAACAATTAGTAGAGAATTTTGATATTTGATGAGTTTGTGGGATGAGGTTGTTGATAGAATATAAATTTCTCTCGTTGATGTCTTCTCTTCTTTGAGTCAATTTGAAAAAAAAAAAATATTCGTGGACATCAATCGGTTGAGGGCACTTGCCCAAAGAACAAGAAAAAACCATAACTGAATTTTAGGATGAATTGAAAGAAGATTTTGTGGATCAAGTAAAACATCTTCTTATGTATACAACTCCCGTGAAGCTTTTTTGGTTGTAGTCGGATCTTAAGCATCATTAAAAGTTTCATCGGGAGTCCCGGACATGGGTGGTGATATTTGATCGGTATCATCACTCTAATGAAACATACGGTAAATTAGGAGACATC
>BEHA01001707.1:82383-97998 GCA_002897215.1 Eschscholzia californica subsp. californica
CCACTTTTAGGTCATCATTGCTGAATTTTTCTAAGATTTTCTCAACATAATGCGTTTGAGATAAACTTATCCCTTCAGCCGTCTTTGAAACCTTAATTCCAAGAATGACCTCTGCTTTCCCTAAATCTTTCATGTCGAAAGTTTTCGAAAGCATCTTTTTAGTTGTATTAATGACATCTAAATTATTTCTCATAATTAGCATGTCATCTACATACAAACATAGAATAACACATCCTTTCGCAGTGATCTTTGTATAGACACATTTATCACATTCGTTGATCTTGAATCCGTTTGATAATAATGTGTCATCAAATTTTAAGTGCCACTGCTTTGGAGCTTGCTTTAGCCCATATAGTGATTTCACTAACCTACACACTTTCTTTTCTTGACCCGGAGCTATGAACCCTTCTGGTTGGTTCATATATATCTCTTCTTCTAGTTGTCCGTTTAAGAAAGCGGTTTTCACATCCATCTGATGAATTTCCAGATTATATAAGGATGCTATAGCTACTAACACTCTTATTGAGGTGATTCGACTAACTGGAGAATAGGTGTCGAAGTAATCTAACCCTTCTTTTTGTCGGAATCCCTTTGCGACAAGTCTCGCTTTATACTTGTCTATAGATCCATCTGTTTTCAATTTCCTTTTGAAAATCCATTTGCAGCCTAGAGGCTTACAACCAGGTGGGAGGTCTACTAGCTCCCATGTATGATTTTGCATGATGGTTTCTATTTCACTATTAACAGCTTCGTTCCAGAATGGAGCTTCTGGAGTAGCCATTGCTTCTGTGAAAGTTTGAGGTTCATTTTCTACCATATAGATTAGAAAATCAGGACCAAATGTCTTGGCTTTCTTTGTCCTTTTGCCCCTTCGAGGTTCGAGTGTTGTTTCCTCGATTTCCATATCATCTTCTTTAGATGTTTCTGAATTTTCCTCTTCCTCATCTCTTACACGTTTTCTACTTTCAAATGAGACTTCTGAATTCTGTTTGAAAGGAAAGATGTGTTCAAAGAACTTAGCATCTCTCGATTCTAGAATGGTGTTTACGTGTATATCTTCGATTTCAGACTTCTGTACTAGAAATCTATAGGCGCCAATATTTATTGCAGGCCCTATGTATACACAGTCCACAGTTTTAGGTCCTATCTTGACCCGTTTAGGAGGAGGAACTAATACCTTCGCTAGGCACCCCCACACTTTCGTGTATTTAATGGATGGCATCCTTCCTTTCCATAATTCATATGGAATTTTACCAGTTTTTCTATGGGGTAACTTATTTAATAAGTGATTCGCCGATAATATCGCCTCCCCCCACAAGTTCTGAGGTAAACCAGAACTTATTAAGAAAGCGTTCATCATTTCTTTTAATGTTCTGTTTTTCCGCTCTGCTACACCATTTTGTTGAGGTGTATAAGGAGTCGTCGTTTGATGAACTATGCAATTCTTAGCACATATCTCGACGAAAGGAGATTCATATTCTCCACCTCGATCGCTTCTCAAGGCCTTAATCTTTTTATTAAGTTGAGTTTCCACTTCGGTTTTATAAACCTCGAACTTATCGATTGCTTCATCCTTACTCCTTAGTAAGTAAACATAACAAAATCGAGTGGAGTCATCGATAAAGGTGATGAAGTACTTTTTACCACCTCTGGTTTGAACCATCTTTAAGTCACAGAGATCACTGTGAATTAAGTCTAGAGGTTCTGTGTCTCGTTCTATTGATTTGAACGATGTCTTAGTCATTTTTTATTCTACACATGTTTGACATGTTCGTTTTGAATCAATTTCGACTTTCGGAATTAACTCTAAGTTCATTAATTTCTTTAATGATTTGTTATTCACATGTCCTAGTCTTTCATGCCAAATATTAAAAGACTCAGTAATATAAACAGAATTATTAATCTTATTAATAATAGACGTCTTTGGCGTTACAGAGGTTACATTTAGTTTAAATAACCCCCCACCTAAGTAGCCTTTCCCAACATACATCCCATTCTTAGACAGGACGAAGTTATTTGACTCAAAGACTAGTTTGAACCCATTCTTGCTTAGAAGAGAACCAGAAACCAGATTCTTTTGGATATCTGGAGCATGGAGTACATCGTTCAAAGTTACTTCCTTTCCTGAAGTGAACTTTAGTATGATCTTCCCTTTTCCTCTGACCTGGGTGGTTGAGTCGTTTCCCATGAACAGGGTTTCTCCTTCACCTACTTCGTTATAAGAAGAGAAGAGGCTTTTGTCACCACAAATGTGACGAGTTGCTCCGGTGTCGACCCACCACTCTCTCTGGTTGTTAACCAGGTTAACTTCAGATACCACTGCACAGAGGTTCAAGTTCTGAAGTTTCTCAGTCACTTCTTCGGCTTCAGTAATCATAGCACATAGATTCTGAGTTTCGGTGTCTTCTACCAGCGAGGCTTGGTCATTCGCCTTCTTATGTCTTTTGCCGGTTTTGGAACGACACTCCTTAGCTAGATGACCACTTTTGCCACAGTTGTAACATTGGCCGAACCTAGTCTTTTTCTTCGTCTTTCCTCCGTCTTTAGACGGATGCTTACGCTTCTTACTTGGACCGGTCTCTACGACGTTCACATTCGAGAGTCTTTCAGAGTTCTTCTCGGCAATGCGACTGTCCTCTTCGATTCGAAGCTTTGGGATGAGTTCTTCAAGACTCATATCCTTATTCTTGTGGCGGAGATAATTTTTAAAGTCTTTCCATCCCGTAGGTAATTTCTCAATCAGAGCTCGGACCTGGAAAGGTTCATTCGTTATTATGTTCTCTGCCTGTAGTTCCTGTAGGAGACTCTGCAGTTCTTGGACTTGGGTCATAACTGGTTTTGAATCAGTCATTTTGTAATCCAAGAATCGTCCTACGATGAACTTTTTGACACCCGCCTTTTCAATTTTATACTTATTGATAAGGGTGTCCCACAGTTGTTTAGACGTTTCTATAACCGAATATAGATTATAGAGTCCGTCATCTAAACTGTTCAGGATATAGTTCTTGCACAAGAAGTCTTCTTGTTTCCATGCATCTATTTCAGCGGTACGATGGGCCTCATCCTCTATTTCTGCATGGGCGGGTCTCTCTTCAGTTAAGAATTTAACCAGACCCAATGTCGTTAGGTAGAACATCATCTTCAACTTCCATCGGTTGAAGTCAGTTCCCTTGAACTTCTCTGGTTTTTCCCCATTGTTGGTGTTAGGCGGAATGACTCGTAGAGTAGTTCTTGTTCGTGCCATTTCCTTTTCTGAAACACACAGAAAGTAAACCAAATTAATATCTTATAACTAGAGAAATAATCGTTATAAAATGTCTTAAGATTGTTGTTTCTCTGGTTATCAATCGAGAAGTCGATTTCTCTCTGTCTTGGCTTGATTTAGACAGAGTTTCCTTTCTCTAACTTATAGAGAGATAAACTATTAAAGAATAATGATTTATCAATATTCCTTCTTTCGGGCTAACCGAGATAGGTGTTAATGTAGTCGAGGCAAGAATAAATTCTCTTTCCTTAAGACATTTTACACCCCCGTAACAGTACCAAACGTTAGGGTGTATGCCTTCGGGATACAACGACTTTCCTTTCAGAGTTTTAAGATAATACTTCTTTATTCTGAAAGCGGACGAACCTTTGTCAGTATTATGAGCTCTTGGACTAATGCGGATGATCTTCTAGATGCTTCGGAAATTCAAATTTCACTCGAAACTTCTTTCTTCCTTTTTCCAGATATTCTAGTCTAACCAGAACTTCAAGAAATACTTCCTTAATTAGATGTTCTAGGCTAACCAGAACTTCTAATTGTTAGAAGGGAAGAGAAGAAGAGAATGAATTGAATTGATGAAAAATGAAGTGGGTTTGGTGGGTTTATATAGGATTTGAATAGGTGCATTTGCCTTTTGGGTTCAAAAGACATAGCCGTTCGAAACTAGGGACTTTAACTGAATATTAAGAGTCGGTTCATCTTGGGCCATTAGATCAAGCTAGAAAACGCGGACGGAATGCTGGCCGTTAGATGCGTGAGATCTGTACCGAAATTGTGACCAACAGAGGAAGAGGATGGCCGTTGGATGGGGATCTAAGGAGATCCCGCTTCCTGCCCGACGCGGGGTAAGCGCAGGCCGTTGGATCTCGCTGATCCAACGCGCCTAGCGCTATCCCGACACGGTCCCGCTTCTCATGAAGCGTGGCCGTTAGATCTTCGCGGATTCCCGCGGACAGAACGCCAGCCGTCCAGATGTGGACGTGCGTGCGTTGCTCAAACGGTCCCCAATCTGACTTGTCCTCTTCGACGATTTAATCCCTATTTCAACCGATCTTCGTCCAAACTTTAACCTTGAATTTCTCATTCATCCGGAATCGGATTTGAGTGATTCTTGGCTCTAAATTGAAGAGCTCGACGAGACGAACGCAATGGTGGATTCTGTTTCTGAGTTTGACGAGTCGGGTCGAGCCAAAATTGACTCCGATTCCAACAAACATAATGTCGAATTTTTCTTCATGAATAGTTTCAATATAAACTTCGACTTGTGCGACCTCCACGTTATTTGTATTCACAACTAAAGAAGCACTACAAATAGATATTGCCTCAAAAGTTAGTTTTAATATAAGTGGTAGTTTCTTCTCTGATGTTTGATTTAATTTGCGAGGCTTTACCAATGTGTCCAATAATTATTGAAGAACTTCAAAACAATTTATTGATATTAATCACCCGGTAAATGTCTATCAATAAGTAGTTGGAATCGGTATTAAGTACCCTTGACTCTTTCTTGAAAAGTGCAGTTTCTTTTAGTTGAAAGGATAACTGTCGTTTATCCCTCCAAAAAGTTACACATCTCTTAAATTTATATATGCTACAAATTTGACCATTTCATTTCAGGGATTTTATGTTGAACAAAAATTTTTCTACCTCTATAATCCAATCAAAAACACTTTCAAAATGGAGAATAACGAAATCTTTTCTTTGATCCAGTTAATCAGCATCTTACGAACTTCGTTGATCTTTTCCATCTTTGGCAAATCCGTCGATATATCCCAAAATGATGTTTGCGTAGCTGCTATTAAATCAGACAAATTTTTCACTATGATACCAACTGACGTAAAACACGATAAGAAAAGCTTGTAACTTTGGCCAAAGCTTCCAATTGATGAAATCTCTCAAGCTGGAATCATACAAATTGTTGAATAACTGAATTGATTGGAGATTTTGATTCCCAAGAATTGTAGAAGTTTTTTTTTATATAGTATTAGACGTTTCCCAAACCTAAATAAATTCTAAGTTAACAAAGTACTTAAATCTAAAACCTAAAATACTTCTTAAAATAAAAATTACTAAATATTGCATTGTCAAACTAATGTGTAATACAAAAATTTAAATATATTAATTTAGAGTCCATGGGTATATAGACTGTAGGGTTTTGTGTATCTCATACACTACCTAGTGTTGTAAGCGGAATCTCAAACATCTCATGTTTAACACTAGATTGCCCAGGACCTATATGCATAAACTAATCAATGAACTAGAGAGGGATAAATACCTTAACGCGTTTTTCCCTCGAACCATTCCAATCGCATGCAAAGATCAGAGCTCCAACTGTAGCTCCTCTACTTGAGACACCGAGTGAATAGACTTGATCTCCCTTCCTTTCAGACTGCTAGGACTTAGTAGAAGGTTGAGAAGAACTCTTCTTCTTGACTAGATTGATAGAATGGGAACTTTCTCTCTATATTCCTCTCTCTCCAATAGCTGTATATTCAGAGAGAGAGAGAGCTGTATAATTTTCCTTAGAGAAAAATCCACACCTTTTCTGTTCTCAACTGACCCAATATATAGACAAACCCTAATTAGAATCTCATTCAGATTAGGTTTTCTATTTTCTGGGTCACAGAAAAGATAATTACCAAAATACCCTTTTTGGGGTATTTTGATAATCCCCTTAAGTGTGGCCGGCCAGGGCAGCCCACCATGGGCCTTATGTGGCCGGCCCACTTACTCTGGTCGGCCATCTCATGGCCGGCCCAAAGAGCCTCCTTTCTATCTTGTCCCGAATCTCCATTCGGACCCTTTTGGCCTTCCCGGTTGAATCCCATCCAACTTAAGCCAGTTCCCGTCTAGTCAATACTCTCCGATCAAGTTACCACTCTTATGTGTAACCCGTTGTAGGATCCGGTCTATGTTAGCCTCGAATCAACTCCTTGATCCGATGATCGTAGTTGGCTTCTAGCAAAGCATTACGACCCCTAATTGGACCGGACTGGATGATCTTTACGTGTGGTCATCGTTATCCTAACTGACAAATTGATCGCATTGCCACCTTGGTCGAAGGACACTCCTTCGGAAGGACATCTCCTTCAGACCGAACGAATAAATCCTTCATAGACCAATATCATTTTCATAATAGGTATATAGACCAATCTTCCCAAAATATGGACATTTAGTCCTTTTACAATAAGGGCATAAATAACTCATACTTTATTGATAAATACCCTCCATGTCCCTCGTCTAAAAAATCCGGGGTTTTTAAATTTCGGAATGAATCCGGAAAGTTTTCCAAATCAGGGGGCGTGATTTGGGGGAGATATTTAGGTTATAAACTGAAAAAATTTAATAGGAAGTTACGGATCAAGGATATTTTCCAAAACAGATTTGAAAAACGGATATTTTCCAAAACAGATTTTCTCTCTCGTCCTTTCAGATTTGGAAACCAAATCTATATATCACTTTCTCTCACTTAATTTTTAGATTTGGAATGAGTATATTTTCTGAGATCAATTAGCGTGATTTGGGGGTTAATATTCAAAACATATATATCAACTTTCTCTCACTTAACTTTCGTTTTTTACTCATACATAAACACACATCGAATACAAATTATGAAACAAGATCGTAAATTATGTGTTATTTATGACGAGGAAACCATCATTTGTCATGTATACAACGTAATTTATCATATGTGTGTGTGTCATCCATTATGTACCATTGAATACTTAAATTATTTTCTGACATAAATTACTTGTTTTTTACGCGTACATGTCCATTATGTACCATAAATTATAGTAACTTGTTAGGAAATGTAAATCTGAAATCATGTTTTTTGTTATAAAGTATGTGATTTATTATAAATTATGTATACTGTATAGTAAATAACACAACCTTTGTACGACTGAAACGAAATTTTATTGAACAATAATCTGTGTTTTATTGTAAATGCAAAGAACACAGTAGACTAGGTAACTTAAAAACAAACTCCGTCAGAATGTTGTCCGAGCTCTCGATCCTTACTGCCTTTGGTCTTCCAGCGAATCAAACATGGTAGTGTTTTTGACTCTTCATTAAATGTACATGGTTCATCGAAGTTAGGGGCAGGGTTTATATGTTCCTTGTAAGTCTTCACGTAAGACTCCGTTGTCCAAACAGGATCATAGAAACAATCTTCTTCATCGTAATTTGTACTTCTATAGTTTATGTGATGATTCTGTAAGAAATTCCATCAGTGCTGGTTTACTACAAAAAAAAACATATATATTAGTTAAAAAAAATTATAATCAAATTTACATACATTAATAATGAAACATTTAATAAAAAACAAATGAGATGGATCATAAATAACAGGTACAGATCAATAAATTATGTATAATGTATTGAAAAGTACAATTGTTTATTAGGTTAAGAGAAGTTTTATATGCTTGTCATGACCACTGTTCTGGTAAAAAAAAGGACGTGTAATGTTGGATAAATTTTGCATACTTTACGCACCTTTGTTCATTAATACTATCATCTTATGTGAAATGCGTATGCAAATTGTATCAGAAAGTATGGTAATTTATCGTGAAGTAACTGTAATTGTTATTCTGTTACAAGAATCAGAAAGGATAAACATCAATATATTATTAGCAAATTGTATCAGAAAACATGGAAAGTTATCGTAAAGTACCTGTACTTTATATTCTGTTAAAGGAATAAGTGTGGATAATCACAAAGATCAAGAAATGTACGGACAGATGATTCTGATCTGCAAAAAAAAAAACAAAAAAAAAGAGGATTTAACGTAGATCTGAAGAAATACACAATGAACATTGGAAGGAGAAATAACATACTAACATTGAGCACATCATTAAATAAGAAATAAACATCAAAGATCTTAAAGAGTTATGAAAGTTTTAGAGAGAGAAAATATAAATCTTCCATTCGAAGGTAGTTAAGATGGAAACAGATCTCATGTAGTTGGATCACAAATGTAATATGTTCAATAATAGAGCATCGTAATCTGATAATGGAAAAAAGAATCATCATTAGATCTTAACAATGGTGTTAATACAAAACTGAAAATTTTAAACCTTATAAAAGATGAATGATTTTCGAGCAATCTAATGAAGATGAAAGAAAAGTTCTGAGATTAATGGAGGTTTAACAACTAGCTTCGAGTTTAAAAGAGAGGAAATAAAAAATTTCCGTTACAGAATATAATGAAGGTAAGATTACTTTGAATAGAAATGTGATTGGAGAGAGAATGAGGGAGATAAAAAAGGAAAAGAGATATGCTAAAATTTTTATGGTTAATCGGTTACATTAGATAAGGAAGGTTATATTCGGTATTAAGAAAGATTAAGTATTATAGAGATTTGTGTTTTCTCTCTAGATGGACCCAAATGGACTAGATATCCATTTAGATTATTATTTTGGTTTTCAATCTCTTTATTGGATTAGAGAGGATTAAAAGTCCTATTAGGGGTCGTTTTTTGGGCTATAATCCCAAAAATTCATTAACTTATCCACGAGCCTTGCAATATCTTTTGAAAAATTCCTTAGACAAGTTTAATGTTAAGTTTAAGGGTAATGGCCCCCAACTTTGTGACCAGCTTCCCGCCTGGCCCCCTACTTTACGAGAAATACCCATATGGCCCCCTATTTCCGTTAACTTTAACTTTCCGTCACTCTCTCTCCTCCATCTCTTTTTCTCTCTCTACCATGTCACGCCACATCATATGTACGCCACCTCATCACCTTCTCCGGCGGAGGTCGCCGGCCGGAAATTTGGCCGGTCGGCTACCTCTGCCGGAGAAGGTGATGAGGTGGCGTAACAGATGAGGTGGCGTAACAGATGAGGTGGCATAACAGATGAGGTGGCGTGACATGGCAGAGAGATAAAAAGAGATGGAGGAGATAGAGTGACAGAAAGTTAAAGTTAACGGAAATAGGGCCATATGGGTATTTCTCGTAAAGTAGGGGGACAGGCGGGAAGCTGGTCACAAAGTTGGGGGCCATTAGGGAAATTACCCTAAGTTTAATCAAGAATAAGTATACAACTCCAACTAAATTCATAACTTGGTGTTTAGTTCATGCATATATGCCATAAGGCCATAATTATAAGGCTATAATTACAAAATGATTACAAAATGAACCAAAGGCATTGTTTGGGAGGTTAAAAGACACAAAAGAAGTAGAATAAAAAAAAACGTGGATTAAGTATTACGGGAAAAGAAACGGATTAGGGAGGCGATAAGTTCGTTAGAACTAATAATATTTATTGCATATCGATCTACGTATGTTAGTCACTAGTGTTGATGAACCTAATTGAGTTAAATGCAGGGCCGTGCTTGGGGGCGTGCGGGCAGGGCGCCCGCACTGGGCCCCCAAACACAAAGGGCCCACTTTTTATTTATTATAGATGCCAGTAGTATAAGAATGACAGATATCTAGTCTAAACAAAACAAATAGCTAGCATAATTGGTCAGTGGAGCGGCGTTTCATGTGGTAGACGCGGGTTCGAGTCCCACAGGCCGCAGCTCCCATTTTTATTTGTTTTCTTGGTTAAGATCTATAGCCCTTGTTATTGTGTTTGGCACCAATTTGAGTAAAAAATTGAAAATTCTCTCTGTAATTTGGGCGCCTTAAAATGTGTTCGGCATTCTTTTTGTAATTGGGCTAATCAAGCTCCCATTTTTGTTTGTTTTCTTGGTTAGGATCTATAGGCCCTTGCTATTGTGTTTGACACCGATTTGGGTACAAAATTGAAAATTCTCTCTGTAATTGGGTGCCTTAAACAACTATAAGGGAAAGGGACTCTATAATAATTAGGTGCATTGATACGTAATCAAGATAGAATAAATAAATCTGTGATCGGTGATTGTGAATTCTTAGACTAGATTTCCAATAGAAAAAAGAACTTTAAAATAATATTTTTTCTTACGACTACTTTCTTCAAAATGCTATTGTATTCATTTATGATTTCATCTATCGACTAATGAATTATCTTGTATTTGTTTATTTTTTTTGTAATTTTTTATTACACGAAGGGCCCATGTTCAAATTTCGCACAGGGCCCCCTGATTCTCAGGCACGGCCCTGGTTAAATGTCCAAGGATACGAAGAAGACAACAATTATGGAAAAGTGATGCGTGATTTGGTACACATGAGGGTTAGTCTGATGCATAAAGTTTATTTTGTGGAGCCTTGTAGGAAAGGTCTATATAGGTTTTTTTGTTAGTGGTCCATTTTACATGGGCTTAACTAAGACTAGAGGGGCTTACATATAAAAAAGAAAATATAGAAGACAAAAACCCGCGTGAACCTTTCCCATTGAAGTCTGGTCTCTTTCGTACCATAATAATTTACTAGGTTTCCTCCCCGTCCTACGGACGGGGAAGATCCCTCTTGGCTAACGCCTGAGAAAATAAATAAATTTAGATTACAACATTCTTGGAAAGAGAATAAAGCCTGAGAAAATAAATAAATTTAGATTACAACATTCTTGGAAAGAGAATAAAGAAGATAATGGAGAATAAATAGGGAGAGATATTAACCAACAGTTGTAAATCTGACTGAAAATGGTGAGGGAGAGAAATACGTGGGAAGGAAGTTAAATGGGAGAGAAATACGTGTGAATTTAAATGGTGAGGGAGAGAAATACGTGGGTAGTTATGTAGGGATATCCTAACCACTTTTGGTCGTTTTATACTATTACCCTTCTATTTTGAAGGGATTTACACGAAAAGGGATTTTATAACAGCCATTAGATGTGATCTTTATGAAAATCCCAATAAAAATAGACGGTCAGACTTATCCCCTGGATAACCGACTGAGCTGTTTTAATATAATAGATTTTATACTTATGAAGTGGGGTCCATTAGATTGATAATAGGGTTAATTCCGTTCGGCTCCCTATTTGTGACTAATTCACCATTTTAATCCCCATAAGTGTCTGATAGTTTGATTTGATTTCCAAGGGTCAAAAAAATTTCAACTTCTACCGGAACTACCCTTGGGGGCCAAAATAGAATTAATTGCGTTCTAAAAATATAAATGTCACCTCATCTCTCTCCCTCCCTCTCTCTCTCTTCCATTTCATCACCTCTCTCCCCACTTCATCTCTCTCGCCACCTCATCTGCTTCTTCGGCAAAAGTCGTCGACCAACCAATTTTCCCTCTAACAACCTCCAACATAAAAAATTACGTTCTCTCATACCTTCTTCTTCCCCTTTCTTCTCTTCTCTTTCTCCAGTACCTCTCTCTTTCTATTTTGTCTGACAATCCCCTTCGTTGGAGTCTGGTTCCAGATCTAGATGAATCTAAATCTGGAACTCCAGACGGAAGTCTGAATGGAAAAACCAGACCTTCGTCTAGAGTTCCAGATCCAGACGAAAGTCTGCAAACCAAACTCCGACGAAGGGGATTTCTCCCCCCTCGCCGGACAGAGAATATAAAGAGGGTGTAAAGAAGGAGATGGAGTAGAGAGAAAGAGAGAGTAGAGAGGGAGAGAAAAAAAGAGGGGGAGGGAGTAAAGAAAGGGGAAAAAGGATGAGAGAGAAAGTAAAAAAAAAATTTGTGTGTGTTTAAAGGTCGAGGACCTTCGTTAGAGAAGGCGATGAGGTGGCGAGAAAGATGAAGTAGAGGAGAGAGGTGATGAATTGGAAGAGAGAATGGGAGATGAGGTGGCATTTATATTTTTAAAAGAGTTTGTAATTAATTTCATTTTGGCCCCTAAGGGTAGTTCGGAGAAAGTTGAATTTTCTTTTGTCCTTGAAGACCATATCGAACTGCCAGACATTCATAGGGGCCAAAACGAAATTAATTCTTAATATTATACAATTATTTGATTTGGCGGGGGATTGTGCACACCTGCACATGCTTACTTGCCTAATTTGAAATAAATTGGGATTACTTTCCCTCTGGTTGGAAACTTGCATCAGAACGGACCTATGAAATTTTTTTGAGAAAGAAATTTTCATTTTATTAATGATGGACTAGAATCCAAACATCTCATATGCCTTTGATATTTATATAATGTGAATACAAAAACGAATTACATCATGACGATTGAGAACACTTTACTGCTCTTAACAAAAAAAAAAAAGAACACTTTACTGCCATAAATACAGATAATTGGACCTTTAAAGGTCATAACGAAACCCCATAAGGCTATATCGAATCCTTAAAGGCCATTACAAGAACTAATGAAGATCTATGCTTTATTTGTTCCATAAAATCACATATTTTTTTTTACATGAGTAATGAAGATCACCCTTATGAATCGAACCTAGTGACCTCTTTGACTTAAGAGTCAATACATCTACCGCAACAATTAGTAGAGAATTTTGAGTTTTGATGAGTTTGTGGGATGAAGTTGTTGATCGGATATAATTTTCTCTTGTTGATGCCTTCTCTTCTTTGAGTCAATTTGAAAAAAAATTTATCCGTGGACATCAATCGGTTGAGGGCACTTGCCCAAAGAACAAGAGCAAACCACAATTGAATTTTAGGATGAATTGAAAGAAGATTTTGTGGATCAAGTAAAACACCTTCTTATGTATACAACTCCCATGAAGCTTTTTTGGTTGTAGTCGGATCATAAGCATCATTAAAAGTTTCATCGGGAGTTCCGGACATGTGTGGTGATATTTGACCAGTATCATCACTCTAATGAAAGATACGGTAAATTAGGAGATATCATTTCCAAAAACCGTTCGTCGTACATTTCTTGAACAATTTTAGGATGCGTTATATGAAAAAAATGAGAGAATGAGAAAATTAATGTAAGAGATAGAAAAGAAATGAGTGTGGGAGTTGTGTATGAGTTGCATCGGTTATATGGCGGGGTCAAATGTGAGTTAATGTTTGGATAAAAGTCTAAAAGGCTACTGCCACCTACTTTGAAGGAAGCTAGGATAGCCATCCTTCCTGGTCTTAAGAAAGAAAAAGTGTGGTTTGGCATTAATGAAAAAAAATGGGCTAGCATCTAATTCATTTTTCTCGTACGAATGAAATTTGAGAGCTATAAATAGCCTCCCTCATTCATCATTTCATATCATCTCATTCTCAAGTCTCTTCTGTAAGCTAAAGTGAAAGAGTAAGAGAGAGTGTTGATCAAGATAGTTGTATAAGTGTGAGGGAGAGAATTGTAGTGAGATACTTTGTAACCGGGAGTGCACTAGACTTTGTGTACGGTAACTCGGGTATGTTGTAACTTCAAGTTCATAGAGGATTAGTTGGGTGTGGCTGAAAGAGGACGTAGGACTTGCTCCGAACCTCTATAAATCTTGCGTGTCATTATTCTTTATTTGTTTCGTGGTTATGTTCTATTTACTCATCATTCCATCCAAGATCATGGTTTTCCGCATTAGAGAAAAATTCTAAGGAGTGGTTATTTTTCTCAACATGTTCCCTATTTATAGGGAACCAATCCAAATTTGAAACGTTAGATGAGCCCCAACGGTCCAAATCTGGCCTTTGGGGAATTGGGACTCCCAACAGTAAGGTGGGAAGCAGTCCAAAATGGGCTCAGCCGACTCTACTTATAGAGTCGCCTGAGCTCCTCTTTGGGCCTGAGCCTCAACCTCTAAAATAGTGGTAGCCAACGGGTCGTGTCGGCTCGGAAACGGACCGACACAACCTGTTTATAAGGCAACACAACACAACACAACACGGAACGTCGCGTGTCGTGTCGTGCCGACACGTCACGGGTCAAGCGGGCCATGGCGAGTCTGGGACTTAAGCTCCCAGTTCCGTCAACCACGACATGTTAGGAACGGAAATACGACACGCCACAACCCGTGGCGTTCCTAACCCGTCACGCGACGCTAACCCATTAGAAATAGATACTTAATTTACAAAACATTATTGTTATTTTGTTGAAAGTAGTTGTTAATTTATAAAATTAATAGTTAACAAAATTATTAAGTAATAAAATAAACATAGATGTTAAAGTTTAAACAAAGACCACAACGTTTGACTTGAAAATTATTCAGCGCTTCTTTTTGTTACGTTTTGCAACAGCTGGCCCATTAGTCACGACCCGGCACAACAACGGTTGGGACCGCCACGACAACGACCCAACTGTTGCCATGGAGCATTTCTGTGCCAAGACTTTGTAGTCTGGACACGGCACGGCTGTCAAACGGGCCGTGCCGCCACGACACGGCCAGTTGGCCACCACTACCCTAAACGTTGGACGTGCTCTAAAGGATTTGGGCGGGTGCACGGTCCATTTGGAGACAAGTTTCCCATTGTTCTACTTATCTGTTCTGCTCCGAGAGGAAGGAGAAAATCTCAAAGATAGAGCCAAAAATGGCACCCGAATCCCTTCTCTCACTTTCATTTTCTCTCTCTCCTTTCTTCTCTTCTTCTACACCTCACAAACTCACAAACCCTAACTCTAATTTCCCTTCCAAAACCAAACCCAATCTCATATTCTGTAAAATTTCAGATTCTCAAAACCAAAGAAAATTATCTCAAACTAACATTTCAGTTTCCACTACTGAAATTGAAATTGATGGGGAAGGTGCTGCTGCACCAACTCGTGGTGATATCTTCCTCTCTCGTCAACAATCCATGGCTGATGCTGCTCTTATTCTCTCCACAAATAATAATAATAATTCTGTGAAGCAAAAGAATAAGGAGAAGAAGAAAAAGAGAGAGAAAGCTAAAATTTTGACTTCTGTTGCTAGTTGTTATGGTTGTGGTGCCCCATTACAGACTTCAGAAGTTGATGCTCCTGGGTTTGTTGAATTACAGACTTATGAACTGGTATTTCTCTCTCTCTCTCTCTCTCTAGGTTTTCTTTGTTTAGAATTTTGTGGGTAGTGATTGATTTTGAATTGCAGAAGAAGAGACATCATCAACTAAGAACAGTGTTATGTGGGAGATGCAAATTGTTATCTCATGGACACATGATAACTGCTGTTGGTGGAAATGGTGGGTATTCTGGTGGAAAACAATTTGTTACAGCCGAACAACTTCGCGAAAAGTTATCTCATTTGCGATATGAGAAAGCACTCATAGTTAAATTGGTAAGTTTAGCTAATTCTATATTGCAAATTTTTGGGATTGACATAGTAGTGATGCAGGAGGTAATTTGGGCAATGTTTTTCCTTTTTTGCTTTCAATTACCTTTTGTTTGTTTATAATGATTTCAAGATTTGGGTATTCATTCGAATAAATCAAATTTTACCTTAAGGCAGTAGGTGAGGAGAGGCTTTGAGCCTTTCGACAATTCGACTAGTTAAATCTTCTACAAAGAGGGATTCATGACTTACATTCGAGCACTTTGTGACGACTGACTGATTCTGCTCCCACTTCGAGCACTTGCGCTCATTGCCGAGGCTACCAATAATCCACCC
>BEHA01001707.1:98046-174449 GCA_002897215.1 Eschscholzia californica subsp. californica
CATCTGTTCTCATTATTATTCATGATATTTACTTTTGTACCTTCATCAGTGAAGATTATAATACAGAACTTTCATGTATTCAACGTATAACAATATATACAACTAAATGTGCGCACCTAGGCAACCAATTTTTGAATGAACGTGTCACAGCGATCAAATTTCGAATGGGAGGGCTTAGGCGGTGCCTTTGTCAATATCGACTTTTACTGTCAAAAAAGAAATACTCATCACTCTACCTCGGTTGTTTTATTGCTAAACCAGCTGGATACTATATCAGATAGAAGAAATGTGAATATATGTAATAATTCTTGGACTTGATGAACTGGAGTTTGTCAAAAACGGTTTGGTATATACATACATTTGCTTGAGTGTCTAGATTACTTGCTGTGTCTAGTTACCACATGAGCATTATATAAATAATATTTCAGAGGGAAAGCCACTTTTATGTTTTTGCTATTACTAAGGTGATGTGGAAATTTCTTTAGCAAATCCATTCGTCTAGTATCATTTTCTTGTTCTTGTTTTATTTTTCTTAAAATTAGAGCTTGAGCAATAATACTGATTCCACGGTTGTGCCCCATGGGAATTCTTTGCAAACTGGGTTTTGATGTTCGCTTCTGTTTTCATAATCATATGCAGGTTGATATTGTTGATTTCAATGGTAGTTTTCTGGCACGAATTCGTGATCTCGCTGGTGCAAATCCAATTATATTGGTTATAACAAAGGTAAGATGCCACTCTAATTACTTAATTGTGCTTTATTATGTAATTTTCAAGTTAGACTTCACCGAGAACTTCTTTCGTTTTTAACCCAGGTTGATCTCCTCCCTAAAGGAACTGATCTAAATTGCGTAGGAGACTGGGTAGTGGAGGCAACTAAAAAGAAGAAGCTCAAGTAAGTACTATTTATGATCTTCTGTCATCCTGTTCGATCCTTGTGTCCTATTATTTGTTCTTTTATGTATTGAGTTTCAGATACACTTAACACGGCATACATGTCCAAAATTATCTTTGATTGGAACTCTTTGAAACCTCAAATTGAATTATTATTCAAAAGAAAAGAATCTCAAACTCGAGCATAATTTTTTGACAGTCGTGATATGCACGACGAATATGAAGATAAAACTAAATCTATTTCTTGAAGAAAACTAATATGCCTAATGCAAGATCAACAACCAAAAAGTAATTAGTTTAACTTTGAGACTATGTTCCAAATTATAGTTGACAAAATCAATAAAAACCCAATTTGCAAATAAGGGGAGTTGTCATGCCGAACAGATGCATCCTATGTAAAAAAGAGGAAAAAAAACATCGATCATCTATTCTTGCAATGCAAGGTAGCTGAAGACTTGTGGAACTTCTTCAGTGCTTCTCTCGGTATCCAATGGTGCAGGCCGAAATCTATTGTGTCACCGTTGGAGCAATGGGAAGGTCTTTGGAAGAGGAAGAATAAGGATACTTGGAAGATAGTCCTGATGGCGATTGTATGGAACATTTGGAAGGATAGGAACAACAAGATCTTCAAAGAGAAAAACTTATCCACCAACCTAGATACAAAAGATATAAAAGAAACTAGATTTTGTTGGATTAGGAGGCTAAAATCTTTCAAGAATGTATCTTTTGTGGATGTTGTAGTCGATTGGGAGGCCTGGATATCGTGAGATAATCAGTAGCCTTTTCCTATCTCTTGTACACAGTTTTCTTTCTTTCAATACATCCATTCAAAGTTTCAGAAAAAAAAATCAATAAAGACCCAATTCACCAAACAACTTGATACCGATATTATGTAAACCTTCCTGACCAGAAGGAAACACAAGTGGATACCAAATTCTGTAATAAGCTTCCCTAGTTTTTATACTAGGAGTTTCTTTGTGATAGTCTGATAGATTTATAGTCCTATAGTGAATTTCTAATTGGAATTTTGTGCTGGCCATTTGGGATAATTGGTAGCAAGAAGAGTGGGCTAAGTTTCTTTCATTAGGGACTTTATATTAGCTTTAAAGGCCATGGTTTCTTCTATGTAATTCTTTTGTTGTGTTTTTTGCTGGTAGCTCATGTGGAGCAGTTGTTTGGAAGCTTGCATTCCTCTTTTGATGGAACCTAGTGTTCCTTCTTTTTGTAGTTTTTTCCTTCAATATATTCACTCAAATATTTCAAAAGAAAAAAGAACTTTTATGAAAGCATCCCATAGAGATCTGATGTACTCAGGCCTATTCATAATTCATCTAAATTCTAAGCAAACCTTAAGTTATGCAACATCTGATTTTGTCGTGTATACTCCTTGTAGCTAATACATGAGAACGCTATTATACTCTGGTAATCCATTTTTTTGGCTTCTTATGCTACGAATTTTCCTGGGTCTGGTGTTCTTTCCATCAACTTGAATCTTCATCTGCTTGCTGACCCATAGATTTCCTATTATGTTCTCCTGCAATATGTTTGATGTGCTCTGACGTTATGTTTTACAAACTGGATATTCTAATTCATAATGTATCCCCTGCAGTGTAATTAGTGTGCACTTGACCAGTTCAAAGTCTGCAGTTGGAATTACTGGAGTTGCGTCACAAATTCAAAGTGAGAAGAAGGTATTGTTTTCTATCACACATTTCATTAGCAACTTCAATATTTATGGATGCTTGTCACAACACACCACCAGTCTACCACCTCTGTCATATGTTGGTCTTGAGAATCTACTTTACAACAAATATAAAGTTAAGTGTCCCCCAGCAAGCATTACCCGTACTTTCTCCTCTTAACAACGTAAAAATACTTCTTCTGTAGAATGTATAACGATTAGTTTGTCTTAGCATACAACATTTGAGGACAATTATGTGGTTCAGATCCTTCCGGCAATACCAGAAGTTGTTTCGATATAAAATTTTATCCAATTTCTATTTTATTTATTATCTCTGGTCTGGAAGTAACCTTTTCCTTTCCTTGGGCAGTACCTCCCAAGCTCTCTTGAATAAGTCATTTCACACTAAGCACTGAGAACAAGGGACTGATCCTATATGAGTAATGGGTTCTCCAAGTGGTTGATCTTAGCGTGCTAGCCGCTGCTTCATTTCGTATAGTGATAACGCTTTCTCTTTCTTAGCGCTCAACTATCCCCCACCCTCCACCCCGTGTAGAACTCTGGTTGCGCGGCTTTCTCTTATAGGTCTATTTTCTCTGACTTGACTCAGCTTGACCTACTTGACTCATATGCTTCCAGAGCCAGCAGAGTTCGAACCAACCCAAGTATAGAGTATAGACCTACCTCCACACTTCTCATCAATAAACTACATCACACCAATGTTTTAAAGGCAGTCAAGGTGTGCTTTATGTGGTTCACTTCATTGTTATTTCTCACTTTCAGCAGTGATGCTAGCCCTTCAGTACACCTTTATGGCTTGATTTTTCATTGAACTAATGATGTAAGAAACTATTCATGATACCGTTATAAACCCTGACGCATCATTTGGCTGGCGTGCTGCTGGTGGACACTCTCGTCTGAACCTGTGAGCAGAAGGATGCCCATGAATCATAATTTTTGTTTTTTGTTGCCACGTGTTTTTAATGTAGTTGAGAAATGCCAATGAGTTTTGAAGCAATTGCCTAAATGCCTTGTTCAAGCAAACTGCCTCATACTAGCTAGAGTTTAACCACTTTCCATTCCTTGCTGAATCAATGTAACAAATTTCTTTATTGAAAAGAGCCTGAGAGTCCGACGCCATTACACTTTTACTGAGGTAGTTCAGATTTCACATTCGGTTGCATGCGGCGTCACTGATTTATTTCTAACAGAATTTTCATTGTTTATTTTAATTTAATCATGTTCTTTTTGAAATTTTGGAGCCCTGAATCTCTTGAAATGACACATATATTTAGCAATTACACTTTGAACTAGTTCATCTTGTTTTGTTGCTGACATTGACATTTTTTGTGCAGGGGCGAGATGTTTATATTCTGGTCAGTGTATCTCTGAACTGAAAAACTCGGTCATTAGGGTTGGTATACGATTGTGTGTCTTGCTTATTCAATGTTTTCTCAGTGCCAGTGGCAGATCCAGGGTTTGAGCCCAAGGGGAGCGAAGTTATATAAAACTAAAAATAATTGTGAACACAATAATTAACAAAAGAAAAAATTATCAAAGGTGGACCAGAATTTTACGTTAGGTAGGGCTGGCCATAAGTTAAAACGGTAGATAAGAAAAATCGTTTCGTATAACTAGCCTTGGAGGAGGCAATTTCTAGTGTGCATACAGTTGCTTGACTATATATGTTAACTTTCGAACAAATACTTGAGTTTTTTTTAATGCCAAGGGATCGTTTAAAAAAGCTAAAATCTTTAAATTACTTTCACAACTTGAAAATCATTCATCATATGACTTTTTATTGGTCCTTACATCTCTCTCTAATGTCCAACAACTGCTTGGCCAGTTGGTTGTGCATCTACCCCTAAAACTCGGAGGTCACAGTCTATTTACGATATGGAGGTGGAATTCATCAGTTATTGACTTGTGTTGAAGTGTATTGATAAAGTAAAGGTAGGAATGGCTTTCATGCCCCCCTAAGACAACCTTAAGGATCTTTATATGACCTTTAAGGCCCAAAATGTATTTGATGATGGTAGTTATGGGGCTTATTCAATTCATGATGTGGTTTCGTATTATTCATGATGTGACCATGCCATATCGAATGTAGTGATTCTTGGAATCTAAAAAGTAGATCTTAGTAGTTCTGAAAATATTTAGTAAAAAATAGATCTTAGTAAGACATAGATCTTAATTGAAAGTTAGACAAATTATGAAGATAATCGACAAAGAAAACAAAATATTTAGAAACAATCAACTAGAGATAAATAAACAAAAAAAAGAGATTGAAACAAATGGAATAAGAAAAACACAATGGTCTTTTCACCTTTTTTGTGTAAAAATCAATCTAAATGAACATAGAAATGAGGGAAAACATAATAGAACACTAGTGGAGAGGTTTAAAGTTCCCCAAAGAAAACGAAAATGTAAGTGACGGGATTTGAACCTAGGACCTCTTATGCTTCAGCTAAACCAAAAACCACCAACCGACCACTCTTCTTAGGATAAAGTACTACATGTGCATAAATATATACATAGAATTCTTTTTTATTACTAGTACTATTAAAGAAAAATCGGGGGAGCAGTGTTATGTTCAAGGACCTACTAAGGTCTGACTGAAAGATTTTTGTTATGTCGAGCGTATACCAGTTAGTATGAGTGACTTAATGTGACAATCATTTTTTCTTTTCAAACTATATGTTATTGCTATGTACTTTTTTGAGGCTGTGATGCTATGTATTAAGGCCCCAAGACTCTGGACCTTCCAACTTCCACCATTGTTTTAGGTTCTTTTCCTGCTATTGATAGATCCACTAGCCAATTGATCAATATTTTCGTTCGAAATTACTGCGGGCTGTAGGTGTCCTGGAGAAAGTTACTTCTAAGTTCATATGTTATGCTAGTTGTCTTGGTACTCAATCGATCCTTTCACTTCAAGCTCTATTATGATATTAGATAGCTCGTGGGTTTCAGAAACCCATCAATGATCAATGCCTCTAAACTTTTGTCCAATTCGTGTGTAATTTAAGTTTCCTCATTAGTTGACGCCTTGTGTCTTTTGTCATTGTCACCCCTCACCTCGGTTGCTTTTATTTGCCTTAATACTTCCATTTGTTTCAGGTTTGTCTCATATGAGAAGTATTAACGAGTTACTGCTGTCTTGAATACACAGGGTGCTGCAAATGTTGGAAAATCGGCATTTATTAATGCTCTACTTAGTAAGTCATTGTTGTGTTTGTTACCCCTGAGGACGATTAATTCACCAACTAGGAATTCTGTGCTTTTGATAGTTATTGGTACTTGGTAGGAGGCCATTATAGACATGATCATGCATTTCTTTCTGTCATTAAAATGTGGGGCTCACAACTTGAAGTAGCTAAAGCCTTTTCTGCTATAAAACAGAGTGCCTAAATCCTGTTGTTCATCTGAATTAAACCTGACAGCAGGTTCCAGTTAGACTGGATTGGTCTCACCAGTATGAACTGTAATGTCCTCAGTTTCTCTCTACCATTCATCTATAATTTGTTTAGTGAAGTACCAAAGCAATAAGACAAGTCATAAATAGCCCTGTTTTCAAACCCTTATGGTTAGTAGAGTCACTGTAATTAATCTATTTGCTCTTCAATATTAGAGATGATGTCAGAGAAGGATCCCATAGCGGCAGCAGCTCGCAGATACAAACCAATCCAATCTGCTGTTCCCGGAACTACCTTGGGTCCGATCCAGATTGATGCTTTTCTAGGAGGAGGGGTATGTCAAACATTTGCCTCTTTCTTCGTCTATAAACCATTTGTACTACAAGCTTCTGCAGATATATATTGTTTTATTTGCAATTTGCAGCTCGTAGGTGAAATATGTTTTGTGCTAACAAATTGGTGATTCAGTAATTTCCCGATAAACATTGATATCTTTTAATTTGTTAAGTTTCAAAGGATACCTTTTAATTTTTTTTATATCCAGTTACTTGTTTTGCTTGATCTCTTCTCCAAAAATGAATCACATTTTACTCTTTAAATGCATTACAGAAATTGTTTGACACACCTGGTGTGCATCTTCACCATAGGCAAGCAGCTGTTATACATTCAGGAGATCTACCTGCTCTTGCTCCTCAAAGTCGTCTCAGAGGCCAATCATTCCCTGTATGTTTTCTTCTTTTAGTATAATCTATTCAAAATTTTACTGGAAGCACATCAAAATTTTGTTCATTTTCTGCCTTTGGATGTTCAGGTAGTTCTTGACAGAACATCTAGCACAACTGAAGCTAGTGACTTGAATGGGTTTTCAATATTTTGGGGAGGTCTTGTTAGAATAGATGTGCTAAAGGTTTCTATTCTATTATCCTATTTCCATTACAGTATTCAAGAGTCAATATATTTCTGTTGGTGAACAAGAAGATCTAACTAGTAAAACTGATTCCAAATCAAAATGCAGGTTTGTCCATCAACCCGTTTAACATTTTATGGACCCAAGGCACTGCCAATTCATATGGTTCAAACCGATGAAGCAGATGAGTTTTACCAAGTAATTTTTCTGTTGTCCATATCTATGTTTCCTGTTCTTCTCTGTCATAAATGAAAGTAACTTTGATGTATACTTTACGGGCTTATCTTCGTCATTTTTTTATTGGTAACTCTAGAAACAAGAACTTTTTTCACCATTTCATATTTCTTCTACTACATGTTGAATTCCCTTTACATATGCATATTGGGGCATAATTCCTGACAAATTTCTGCATGTATCCGACGTTCGCAGTTTCACATGTTTTTTGAAATGGAAAGTATTTATGATTATGACATAGTATTTGAGGGAAACTCTCAAGTTCTACAACATACACCTAATTTTGTTCTCTACTTTCTTCGTCAAAACTTATGATCTATTTGTTTTTGCAGAAAGAACTTGGATTGTCATTGAAGCCACCGACTGGGAATCAAGTGACAGAGTGGGCAGGGCTTCAATCAATGAGGCAATTGCAACTGAAATTTGAGCATGAGAGGAGGTATACTTGATTCTCTATCTAGCAATGTTTTTAAGCATTCCAACATTCTTTCAGCCAGAACTACTGTGATTTTATACTATAATGTATTAATGTCATGTACTCATTTATTGGCATAATCATAGTTTATTCAGAATCGCACGTCGTTCCCATTGAAGTGCCTCCGAGTATCATTTGTTTAAGACAAGTTTCTGAATATCATACATGAAAAAAGAAAACAACTAAAAAAGAGTATCAATTTCTTATAGCTGCAGACACGTTCCCCTTCTCTCTTATTCCCTGTCCCCCAATTTTCAAATATTTGAACTTACCACCTTGCACCATGTTCAAAGCTCAAACGAGGTTGACTAACAACACGACTGGGAGTGTTTAGACTTAAACCTTAAACCCTAAAAGATTATTCTTCATTTCGTACGTTAGTTCTAAGCAAATACAGTGTTGGATGGATGTCTAACTTTGTTTGAAATGGATATGACACTTGACCAAAGTGTAGGGTACTTTACACAAAGGAGACAGGGATCTCAAAATAAGAACGTTTCTGCCTGCAGTTATATGAGGCTCATTATAAATTTATAATGATATAAATCTACTTAAAACCTACATTTCAACGTAATAAGTTTTAATTGATGATTATCGTGAAAGGCACGTTGTTTTATTTCATGTTTATGTGAAAAGGTTGTCATCCTGAGTTTTTCTTCTTCTCTGTTGGGGCAGGCCTGCTTGTGATGTTGCTATATCAGGTTTAGGATGGATAGCAGTGGACATGATAAGTAACAAGATAGATATTTCTAACTCAACAAGACACGAAGAAGTGAAAGAGGAAATACATTTAGCTGTTCATGTTCCGAAACCAGTAGAGATATTTGTTCGAGATCCTCTTCCTGTTGGCAAGGCTGGAAGTGAATGGTATGAGTACCGGGAGCTTACAGAGGAAGAAGAGGAGTTAAGACCGAAATGGTATTTCTGAACCTTAGCCATAAGCCTTTAATCAACTCTTTCTTTTGGCTTCATTTCTCAGCCGGTGTTCATCTAGAATTTTGGTAAGTCAGTATGATGTAATAATATTATCTGAATGTCTACCGCACTGTTTGATTCACGGACTGAGCGAGTAAATTTCACGGGGCTTAAGTAGGGCCCCAACAAAATGATCATACCTAGTCTTGTAAGCTTTAATGTAGAGGTGTAAGGAACGTCTAACCACTGTCATTAGGGAGGGTTTTCGTCTCATAGCCGTTGTAACTTGTAACAGTTTTTTAACTTTTTTTTTTATTTTTTCTTTGGAGCAACACTTCTTATTAGGGATGATAGTTCTTTTAAGTTGTAATGACAACATTGGTATCCATTTTACAGTTCTATGATTTTTGGAGTGATGCCACTTCGTCGTGAACGTTTTTGTAAGTGACATTGTTTTCCCTTCTGTTTGTATATTGCTCATTTTGGTCTGAATGAAGCAATAAGTTCTATGTAACTCTGAATGAATGTGTTTGAAGTTTGATTTACGAAGACAATCAAGAGCAGGATTGGACTCAAGTAACTTACTAAATCGTGGTTTCGGTTAATGACAATCTTAAGAAAATTATATCTTCGGTATATTTAAGTAGGTCGACGATTTGGGGAAGCAAAAAAAATCTGGGACTTTCAAGATTTTGCAGAATAAATTTTTTCCATGTCGCCCAACCTACCACTATATCTTCTTCTCAAACCGGCAAGGGCCACGGACAAACTTCCCTCGCAGCGACCCTTCAAAAAAATCAAATCATCTTCTTGCTCTTCTCACAAGTCACAACTACTACATGTGAGTATCAACACCTCTGACCATCAGTCCATCACCTCTCTTTTTCTCTCCTCTCTTTCCCACCTCCCTCCTTTTCTCTCTCCTCCCTCTAGTCCTGCTTTTGGTTTGGGGAAATTCTCAAACTAGATTCAGTTCGGATGAGAGGAAAAGAAGAAGATGAGGATTTCATAAAGATTGCTCGTGATGGTTGTCTATTAGCGACCCTATGCGAAACGGAGAAAATAAAGGGTAGAGGGGATCGAGGAAAACAAACTTTTGTATCCCAAATTTCTTTTTTTGTTTTGTTTCACGCAAGGGGAGCCCGTGGAAAGATGCTAAATTGATCTTGTGTTACAGTTAATGAAAATAGATATGGGTGTACAATCAGGGTCGTCCTGGGCCAAAGCAAACAAAGCGTCGCTTCAGGCCACCGGCTTTTACGGACCACCAAAACGATAATTTCTTTAAGAAATATAAAAGAATCCCAACTCTCTAAGAAAATTATAAGGGTCTCATTTTTGGCTAGCGCTTTGGGGAAGCTAAATAGTTTCCGGGGTGTGAAATTTTAAAGGGAATATGTAGAATTTTAGAAATTTTCCGGGGAAATAAATTTTAAAGGGAGATAAAAAAAACACTCCACCTCACCTCACTCTCTCTCCTACTAACCTCTTTGTCTTCTCCGATTAGGTCGCCGGCCAGAAAATTTTACGGCTCGCGACCATGAAAAAAAAAAAATTTATTTTCACTCTCTCTCTAGAAACTCCGACGAAGGGGTTTCCCTTCGCCGGAGTTCCGACCTGTTGAAGAACAGACCGATCTGGCCTGTTGAAGAACATACCAGATTGGGTCTGTTGAAGAACAGACCGGAACTCTGGCGAAGGGAAACCCCTTCGCTGGAGTTTCTAGAGAGAGAGAGAGAGTGAAATTTTTTTTTCATGGTCACCGGCCGGAAAATTTTCCGGCCGGCGACCTAATCGGAGAAGATAAAGAGGTGAGGTGAGGTGGAGAGAGAGTGAGGTAAGGTGGAGAGAGAGAGAGCTGAGGTGGAGAAGCTATGTTGCTTTCCCCCTAAATAAAATTGTCAAACAGAATTGACCAATTTTTTACCAAGTCTTCACACCCCGGAAACTATTTAGCTTTTCCCAAAGCGCTGGCCTTTAAAAAATGTTAAGTAAAAAGGACTATCAAATTTGATGATCTTTAAATGAATGGTGGGCCCAACAGTTTGTTTGACTTATGAAGCAAAAATGCTTTTTAAATATCCAAATCATGAAATCCCAATATCCTTTCCTTTCTTCGAGCCAAAGTGCCAAACCGGACTGTTTATTCAATTTCTAAAAACAAAGTCTATTGTTTTTTTGTTGTAAGTTGTTCAATTTCAGAAGTACAAAAAATATTTTGTTTTCTGTTTAAGTTAAAAAAGTTTAACTCCCAAGATGGTGGTGATTTGAGAGATTCATGTGATCCCCTTGAAACATTTTTCAAGCATAATGAGTCATATGACATAGACGGACTAGACTTATTTTCTGAACTGAAAGTGTTGAAGCGTCTTTTACCAAATCAGATCAAAAGACCAATTGAAGTGCTAGATTTTGTTGAAAGATATGAAAGGTTGTTACCCGAACACATGATTTTCTTATAGAATTATGTTGACGATACCAATTATTGTTGCCTCTGCAGAAAGAAGTTTTTCTAAGTTGAAGTTGATTAAGTCTTATATTCGATCTACTATGTCGCAAGAAAGGTTAAACATGTTAGCTATATTATTTATTGAGAAGGATATGGCTGACAGTCTTGATTATTCGACGATTATTAGTGACTGTGCATCAAAAAATTTAAGAACAAAATTTCAGTGATTGTAATTATCAAAAAAACTGTTTCGCTATATAAATATGATGAAAATATTTTGCGACACTTACGGTTTTCATGTAATACATTTATACGTTTTACAATTTTATAGAAGGGGCCACATTTTCAAACCTCGCTTCGAGCCACCAAAAAGTTAGGGCCGACCCTAAGTATAGTGAGTTGTTTTTCTAATAGGTAAACAACATGACTTTTAACCTTGATGGTATCGAGATAACTGATAAGGTCAGAATACTTATTCTCAACCCAATCAAAGTAAGATCTAATATAGGAAGCTTAATTTTGCCGACAAAGTAAATTACAGTCCTCGGGATATTTATCTTACAGACAAAAACTTTCTAAAGGTGAAAATTAAATTACATAAACGTAAGTAGGTCGTATAAGCAAGAAAAGAAAAGTTGGAAGACCTCGAAAGATAATGAGGAGGTCAATTCGGGTTCGTTGGGGCAACAACAATACTAATCAGAGCTTAAAGATGTGTTTGTATTCAAATGAGCTTGAAGGAACTCATTTTTTCAGATATGCAGGCATGCAGCAGACCTAGTTGCTTCTCCGTTGTCCCCAATAAGATAATGACCTATGTGCATAAGTATGCTCAAGCTAATCCAATAAGTGTCTATTATTTCGCACATAGACTCAATTTTGTTTGGTGTGTGGGAATAGGTTTTCTACTAAACAACGTCATCGGATATCTTTACTGCCGAAGATTCAAATGTTGTTTGTATCGAGTTTTAATCATCTTGCGAAATTTTTTAAATAACTAAACTTCATCTTATTTTGACTTCATCAGGCATAGCCATGTCATTCTTGTACAACCATCAATAACAGTGACAAATCTACATGATCTGCCTAGTTGAGACTTTAGAGCATCTCCAGTGCAAGACTCAATCTTAAAATCCTAAGTGCCACCTAGGACTTTAGAGTTTTTTTGAGAAAAAACCTCTCCAATGCAAAACTCAATTGAGATCTTAAGATGATGTGGAAGCATTAAGTTTTAAGATGTCTCAACTAGAAACTCTATTTTTGAGATCTCTTTTGAGAGTCATAAGTGTCCTAGTCATCAAATTTAATTTTTGGACCAATAGAAAGTCTTTCTTTCACTAAAGGGATCTACGTATGTATGAGATATTGGTTTAGATGTCGAACTACAACTTAAGGATTTGTCCATAAGGCTCGGGACTAAGTCAGAAGTTTCCTTAAGTGAAGGTTCAACCAATCGTTTAAACATTATTCTCGTCTCGATATCATACGTGTCCTTAGAGAAATCTATAGCTCCGCTCAAGAGGGCATCCACATCTAGTCCATAGCAGTAAAAGCAAGACGTGTAGGCGGATCGACTCATCAAGTTCCCATTGAAATAGGATCTACACAAGGAAAAGAAATCTTTACTAGCTACAAAGGTCTCAGGTAACAAACTAGTCATGTCGTTATGGTTCTCCTGAGCACTACTAGTATTGTCCCTCTTAACTATCGATGCCAGCATATTCATATCATTGGTAGGGAACAATTGTTGAGGGAAAGCGGAATGAGGTTTATCAACCAGTTCAAACTCAGATTTCGATTTTAAAACCATGTTATGCCCATTACCATTCTCAAAAGTTGCACAATCCTCGGGTGTGTCTACCGTCATGGGAGTATCCAAGCTAATCATTTCATCACTTTTGAGACTGTAATTGGACTTAACATTAGCATTAGGTGTATTACCTTCACCTATACCCTTGGGATTTATTGGAGTTTGGGGTTGTAAAACCCATTTCTCGATGTCTTTCAATTTTTCCTCCAACTCTTTAAGGGTGTGCAAAGTGTTTTGGCTAATCTGAGTTTCTGCCTCATAAAATGATTTCGAAACATCTTCAAGATTCCTCTCATGATGAGACGCATAAGTGAAACCAACTAAGGGCTCTTGAAGATTCTCACAATCATTTGTAAAGGCATCACTCCTTGAACCTATGGGCTTTATATGAGTGTCCACGACATTTGTGCATCCTAGTGAGACATCTCGACAAAGAGAAATACTAGGGCATTCACCCGCTAGGTGTTCTCGACCTGCACAAATGCTACAGGCACTATCAATCACCAAATCACCATCATGCATATCTATAAATTCTTTCCGAGACACGTTGAAATCTTTATCATATACTTCCCCATTTTCCTTTAAAACGCATATGCCTCTTTTTGAGTAATGGTTTCCTTCGACTATATCTCGGTCACTATTAACGGGTGTGTCCCAATCTTGGGTCTTCTCCGCTAAAAGGTCGAGATACTCCCAAGCCTCATTAGGACTTTTACTCATAAGCTCCCCATTGCACATCACTTCCACGAATTGTTTCATTTGGAGGTCAAACCATCGTAAAAGAATTCGATGACCCTCCATGTTTCGTAGTTATGATGTGGACATGCGAGAAGGAGGTCTTTAAATCTCTCCCAACACCTAAAGAAGGTCTCCTCTTTGTCTTGCTCAAAGTTCATAATTTCTCTTCTTAAGGTGGTGGTTCGATGAGCGGGAAAGAACTTTTTCAAAAACACCCTAGTCATCTCATCCCAACTTCTTATAGTCCTAGGCCTTAAAGAATGAAACCATATCTTCGACTTTTCTTTTAATGAAAACGGAAATAATTTGAGCTTAGCGATTCCCTCAAGTTCTCCATTGATTGGGAGTATCGAGCAAATCTCATCGAACTCTCTCAAATGAAAATATGGATCTTCATTCTCTAAGCCTCGAAATATAGGAAGTAATGGAATAATCTCAGGGTCTATGTCTACATTACACACATTACTCGGAAATATGATGCATGAAGGTATGCTAGCCATATTAGGTTTAAGGTAGTCCCTGAGACTTCTAAGCGGTCGATGAACCTCATACCCATCATTCCAACTATTATTCCCATAAACATCCATTGAAGCACAATTAAAAAAAATGCAAGCAATCACAAGTGTTCAAATCGACTACAACTATCAATAATAGACAAGATGCAAATGCACTTAAGCCGCTCAAATAGGTAAAGGTTAGGGAACGATACTAGAGGTGGTGTTCGTTACCACACTTTGATCCTCTTCCATTTTCTTGTCTCTCCCTTTATATCCCAAACTTGTTAGCTTTCGTCCTTTAGAGCTCTTTGGATGAGTACCTTCGAGAAAACAAAAAAAATGAAAAGAAACTACGAAAAATAAACAAAGAAAACGTCTAAGTAAATAAGTAACACTAAACTAATGAACAAAACGACAAACGATCTCCAAACTACTAGACCTATCCCCGGCAGCGGCGCCAAAAACTTGATGCACCCGAAAAGGTTGCACACCCAAGTGGAGGTATCAAGTAGTAATCCGGCAAAGCCGGGATCGATCCAAGGATAGGAAGGTAGTTTGGATGTCGAAGGGTCTTATCCCCCGGTCTAGAAATCAAATGCTAACTTAGACTAAAAAGGAAACAAAGACAAATGGGGGGCTTTATAATGAAATAAGCAACAAAGAAGAAAGCAAGTAAAACAAACTAAATTATCAATGTGAACGGGCGAGAGAGATTCGAGAGAAGAGTCGAAGGAACAAGGGTCGGGAAGCAACAAAAGTCGGGAGACAAATAAGTGAGCGAGGTGTCGAAGTCCGGGAATCCATGATAATAAACCTATAACTATGTACGATCCAATCGAATGGATTGATGTAAATCTAGTCTCGATTCCTAAGGTAGACGTTCATAAGCACTACGTATGTCCGGAGATAATACTTAGTCAAACAAACTTCCTAAACGATTAAAACCGAATCATCGAAAATGTCGTCTAGTCGCTTAACCATGTGAAGTGCATGACAAGACACATGAAATTTGAATCTGGACTACGATCGATATCGATCATTTTGCCTAATCGATTAACTATGCGAAGTACTTGATAAGACACATGAAAAACGATTGAAACAAGTAATCTAAATAAGAGAACATCAATTTATTATCAAAACATTAAATCATATCAAACATAATCACAAATTCATCACATTTCATCCATATAATCGACACACTTGATTAAGCTAAACATGGTGATAAGTAATAAATGAAAAGAAGATGATGAGAAATCCCCCTTTTTCAATGTAGTTCGAGGCTAGGTTCGTCGGAAAATATGAGTAGATGAGGTTCAACCGATCTCCCCTTAGCAAATTTCTGGATTTCCCCTTAACAGTGCATAATGGGTGTCCCCGAGCAAAAATCAGATATCCCCTTAGCAATCAGCATCATCTTCTTCATTTAAAACCCACCACCATTAAAGCTTCACCAAGCTTTCTCTCTCTAAGCAATTTTCAACCAAAATCAAATCAAACCACATGGAAAGCTAGCCAAGGATAAGGGGAACAAAAGCCCTAAAGTTTTGGATCAAGAAAGTTGCCGGAAAACTCATAAAAGTCCGGCCAAAGAAAAAGAAATTCCGGCCAAGATCCGGCCAAATGAGCTGTCCCTGGTTATCCCTAGCTATGTGCGCACGTCCCTTGACCGTTCCGAGCTGCAACCCGAGCGAGAGGATGTCGTACCGAGCAGTCCGAGCTGCAGGTCCGCCGGAGCAGCTGCTGGTCGCGTCCACAGCAGCTGCTCCCGTGGACGCGTCCCGTGCTCCTGTACACTTCCCGTGAACGCGTCCGGTCGGTGCTGCTGCTGCGCGTCCCTCCTTGCAGCTGATCCGAGCTGCTATACATGGCCGACCTTGCTGCCATCCCGAGCTCGTGTGGTGCCGGCCTTGCTTGGCCGGCCTAGCTTGGCCGGCTACCCCTTCTTCTCTCTCTTGTCCTCTCTTTCAAGTGTCTCTTTTAGTGATGAAGAACCCTCAAGAACAAACCGTAGCCTCTTTCTCTCTCCCTTCCTTGGTGCTTGGTTGAAGATGATGAATAGTGTCTTTGACCCCTTTTCTCTAACTTGAGTCAAACCCTAGACTTAGTCAAAGTTTGACTAAGTCTTCAGACTACTTCAAACCCTTGACTGTGTCCATCATAAAAGACTTTTGACTTGGACCAAAAAGGGTGCCCATAGAATCTCTATTGTTCTCTTCCTCTTTGGGCTCTTTGGTTGGGCTTCTTTCTAAAGCAAGGGAGTGCCTTCATCTTGTCTCTACATTTAGAACCAAGGGGTGCCTTCATAGAATCCTTGTTTCAAGACCGAACCTCGGCTTCTTTCATTCACAACTTTTCCGTCCGAACTCCGAATCGACTTCCGTTTTCACCAACGGACTCGTCATTGACCTCACTTGTTGTTTGACTTCTGATATTGACCAAAATGACCAAAATACCCCTGGTGCTATTTTCTTCCCTTTTGCCGCATAAGATGAAAATATGATAATTCGCTCTCTTTATTCCGAATTACACGCCAAACCCCAAATAAACTACCTAGCAATGAAAACACATAAATAATTAGAAATAAATCTCGAAAAGAACTAACTCATCAAAGTTAAGTGACCTAAATGTGGCATTTTCACGCCACATCACCTGGCCCCCTACTTTAGCAATAATTCCCGTATGACCCCCTTTTCCGTTATCTTTAACATCCCGTTACTCTCTCTCCTCCATCTCATTTTCTCTCTCTGCCACATCATTTCACCTCTCCACATCATTTTCTCTCTCTACCTGTCATGATTGCACGAACACCAGAGAATGCTCCAACACATTGATGAGCAACCAACGTATTGAGGATATGAAGAAATAAATCACAACTTATGCGATATCGCTTTCGAAATTTAGTAGAATGATAAATTGGATTCTCAACAAAATAGTCACGCATCAGTCGTTCATGACCATCTTGTTTGTTACGATCTATCGTTCGATGACCTAGAAAGAACCAACATAACGGGAACGTGGTCGTTGATCCCTATCCTGTAACTCTGCTAGATACATTTCATATAAAATTTCATCATCTTCCTTATTTTTTAACTATTGTTGAATGACTATATTTGCTAACTCATAAGTATGATCCATTGAAGGGAGAGAAGATGTAAAGAATGTCGAAAGAAGATGTAGAGACTATAGAAACAAGATGTAGAAAACTTAATGGATAAGTGGTTGTATTTATAGACGAACAAAAAGTAAAACAAATTCGAATTTCAAACTCCCCCCCCCCCCCCCCCCCCCCAAAAAAAAAAAAAATTGGTAAATTTTGAAATTTAAAGTCCTCCCAAATTTTTTATAAAATTTGACATTCAAATTGCCTCAAAAAAATTGGTAAAATTTGAAATTTAAAATATTAGAACCAATAATTTAATGGTTGAAATACAAATCCCACACATGTACATAATTTTATCCGGTATAAACTGATCAGATGGCAGATTTGTAATTAATTAGGCCTTAATCGTCTGGGATAAAATTATGGTTGAAAATTGAAACACAAAATAAAATAATTTAATGGTTGAAAATTGAACATCTCTTCTCGGTAAATAAAATAATTTTCCGTACACAATTTTTTTGAAAATTTGAAAATTTCAAACGAAATTTTAAATTTCCGGTACAAAAGTGTCTAGTACAGAAGGAAATTTCCAGTAAATAAAATAATTTCCCGGTCACAAGAAAATTCCCAGTACAAAAGTGTCTAGTACAAAAGAAAAATTCTAGTAAATAAAATAATTTCCCGGTGCGTCAGACAATTTTTCAAACAAATTTCGTTTCTCGGGAATTTTTCTGTGGCAATTCCGTAAATTTCTGAACAGTACAGATTCTGATGGACGGGTTGTCAGATTCTTTTTCAGAAAAAAAATCGTTTCCCGAGAAAATTTCGATGGCAATTTTGTAATTTTCGATGGCATGAACCGTAAATACTTTGTTTCCCAAGGGCCATTTTGTCATTTTTTTTCCAACCTGACTCTTTGGACCTGCCTTTCATTTTTTGGCTACCTAGGATGGGAAACCTATTTCTTCCCTCATTTTGGATGGTTAACCCAATCAAGAGAGGTAAAACATGTAAATTACTTCCAGTGGATTTATTTTTCTATTTAATATTATCTTTGGGCTTAGAACATATTGACCCTGTGATTTTGGACCTAAAACTCGTTCCCCCCTTTATAAAAGAGGTTTTTAGTGTTTTGGTCAAAGAGAAATAACGATATTAACATTTGGGTCAAGAGTTTGCTCGTTACAGGGTCTGGGTCACAGACTAACCGTTGACCAGGTTGATTGGAGACGGTCGTTAACAACCGTTAGTTTGTGACCCAAATGCTAATGCTGGTACTTTACGTTGACCCTAACACTAAATATCTCACAGTAAATTGTAATGCAAAAATAAATACATATCGATCAATATAGGAAAAGTACGATTTAATTCAGAAACATAAATTTTCATCGAGTTCGATATGTCGATCATAACGGGAACATGTTTTATTTTGCACTTAATGCGCGTCATCAAATCGTGGTGTCTTTTCGATGCAAAAATCGTTGTACGAGTGCCTCAAAATATGAGATTATTTTCCCTACAAATTCTCTAGATCACTTTCTCTTTGTTCTCGTGACGTCAATCTTTCCGATCGTGGAACTCTTTTATACTTTCCAAAATATTTTTCACAAATATCACATGGACTTAATTTTCCTCTCGAGTGTTTGATACAGTTTCCCTCTTGGAATCTCATATGACGAATTCTTACGACTATTTCCTTGATACATTGAATGGGTTTATGCTGAGCAGTAGATCTATTGGAGTAACCGTTGCTAACACCCCTGAAGCCCACACGTCTTTCACTAATTTCTCTTAAGACACCCATGTTAACTTCCAATGATTAAAAGGTAAAGTAAGCGTCAGGGTCAATGAAAAAGTACCGGCATTAGCATTTGGGTCCCAAACTAATAGTTGTTAACGTCCGTCTCTAGTCAACTGTTAGTATGGGACTCAAACCATATAATGGACAAACTCATGACCCTAATGCTAGGGTGGGTACTTTTTTTGGACGTTAAATATCCCTTTATAAAGCTCGTCCAGTCGTCCCCCCTTTACAAAAATAGCGATCGATTCTTCACTTTTCTTGCAAGAGAAGTAAAAAAATTTCTCAGTTTCTAAATTTCTATTTTCAGTTTCTTGCTTTTCTGAATCTCCCGCTATTCGCATTCTTTCTTGCTTTTCCGAATCTCCCGCTATTCGCATTCTTTCTTGCTTTTCCGAATCTCCCGCTATTCGCATTCTTTCTTGCTCGATTCCTTCTCTTGAAGATCAGAATCCTAACCTAGAGGAAATCTGCCAACACTCTTTAGAGATTTGATAAAGATTAATAATCCATACACCAGGTATTTCTTGATGTCTAATGCAGTTTCTACTTTCTAGGGCACAATATGCACTTTTTCTATCATCATTATTACAAATGAATGAATTCTTGGCTATTGATTATGAAGAAGGATCTTTATTTCCATATTTAGTACCCTGAACTAGTTATTATGCTATTTTTTTCATGGGTTTTACCCTATTATCTTAGTTTTTGGAATTCTTGGCATTTAATTATGAAGAAGGCATCTTTATTTCGATATTTAGTACACTGAACCGATTATCATGCTATTTTTCTAGGGTTTTACCCTATTATCGTGGTTTTCGGGATTCTTGGTATTTCTTATGAAGAAGGGATCTTTATTTCGATACTTAGTACCCTGAATCAATTATCAAGCCATTTTTCTAGGGTTTTGCCCTATTATCGTGGTTTCGGAATTCTTGGTATTTGATTATGAAGAAGGGATCTTTGTTTCGATATTTAGTACCCTGAATCAATTATGAAGCTATTTTTCTAGGGCTTTAAGTATTATTTCGGAATTCTTGGTTCTTGATTATGAAGAAGGAATATTTAACAATTATCAAGCTCTTTCCAATTTCTTAGGGTTTTACCCGTTATCATTATTTTCTTACTTCAGGACCAAGACCCTGATAATCAATTTTCTCAGGGTTTTGGAATTATTTTCATTAATTTAGATTGGGAATTGGTCCTGAATTAGGGTTATCGATTGGATGAAAGTAGAAGTCATCAATTGGGGTTTTACTTTATGTCTGTTTGTGTATCTTTTATAGTTATGGAGGTGGTTAATGGGAGTACCAGAGTTCACAGTAGACTAGGTGGAGCTCCAGCAGTAGATAAAGTTTGCTATCATTGGAGGGCAGGGAGATGTAACAGAAACCCCTGTCAGTATCTACACAGTGAACTGCCACAGGCAACTGGCAGTAGAATGGCACCAAATCGAACACATTTATTACCCGCCCATGGGAATTTCTCTGGCTCTGTCCCTAGTAGAAAACGTATATCAGCCTACCCTGGAACTGATATGCAATCATCTAAGAAATGGGTTCGTGGTCAGAATGGCAAAGCGGGTGGAGGATCTATGGCTTCTCATAGTACACAAGAAAAACATGATTCCGCCTGCCCTAGAACTGATATGCAATCATCTAAGAAATGGGTTCGTGGTCAGAATGGCAAAGTGGGTGGAGGATCTATGGCTTCTCATACTACACAAGAAAAATCTAATTCCGCCTGCCCTAGAATTGATATGCAATCATCTACGAAATTGGTTCGAGGTCAGAATGGCACAGTGGGTGAAGGATCTACGGCTCCTCATACGACTCAAGAAAAACTCTGCAACTACTGGATGGCCGGCAATTGTACTTACGGAAATGGTTGCAGATTTCTTCATAAGTGGTTTTCCAGTGGTAGTTTCACAATGTTGTCGCAGCTCGTGGGGCACGAGAAGGTATTCATTTTCATACGTCTCCCTCCTTATAGTTCACTAGTTTGCTTGTATGTTGGTTTCGTTTTTTGACTGAAATAGCTGTCTTTTTAACAGGTCATTAGTGGAATTGCTATGCCAACTGGGTCCGACAAATTGTATTCGGGGAGCAAAGATGGATCTGTTCGAGTTTGGGACTGTCATACTGGTCAGGTTGTAGAAAGTTTCAATATTGTGGTTACTTTTGCTCTTATCTATTTTGATTCCATCTTTTTATATACGCATGAGATTTATTTGTGTTTTGTTTCCAACGTTCATAGTGTGCTGGTGTGATCAATCTAGAAGGTGAAATTGGCTGCATGATAAGTGAAGGCCCGTGGGTTTTTGTTGGAATGCCAAACGTTGTCAAGGTAAACTATTTATTCTGAGAATTGATAAGATTTTATTAATCTTGTTAAGATTAATTAATAAATGTTAGTCACTGAGATCCAATTTCTGTCTTTATTCATTGTGGTATGGTGATAATATTGCAGGCTTGGAACACTCAAAGTAACGCTCATTTTAGTCTTAGTAGCTCTAGCGGACAAGTTTATGCCCTTGTTGTGGATAATGATGGGATGCTTCTTGCTGGAACGCAGGTACTTTTTTCATTTAGTTCTTGTTAACTGAACTCGATTTTGTAGTACCCTATCCCTTTTTCTTGGATCTATCTATATCATTTAGTTCTCCAATTTGTTCTTAAGCTTCATTTTTTATTTAAGGATCTGACAGTAATTGCTCTTCCATTGCCAGGATGGTAGTATATTGGCTTGGAAATTTTCTCCTGCAACCAATAACTTCGAGCTTGTTGCCTCCCTTAAGGGCCATACTTCTTCTGTTGTATCGTTAATATTTGGTGCTAATAGACTCTACTCTGGATCAATGGATTGCACAATAAGGGTAAGTTGATGTTTCTCGCACGCTATAGATGTTGTTCTTTTAAAAAAATATGGTTCATTTTGATTCGTAGTAATCACAATTCTGTTTTGTTACATTAGGTGTGGGATCTTGAGACCTTTCAATGCCTTCACACTCTGACAGAACACACATCAGTTGTAACGTCTCTTTTGTGCTGGGATCAGTTTTTATTATCTTGTTCTTTGGACCAAACGATAAAGGTTTGGGCTGCTACTGAAAGTGGTGTTATAGAAGTTATTTACACCCACCCTCAAGAACATGTATGTCGGGTTATCCTTCCTTTAGTTTTTTCTTCCTTTGTTTTTGTTATAAATTTTCGGAGCAATGTGGGGCAAAACTTATATAAACACAAGTTGTTGATAATTTCGTTTTGGTTGTGACAGGGTCTGTTGACGCTATGTGGCATACACGACGCTGAAGAGAAGCCTGTTTTGATATGCTCAAGAAATAATGACAGTGTTGTTCTATACGACCTTCCTTCGTAAGTTTGACAAGAACACTTAAACCTTTGTCTTTCACTTCTTAATCTGATACTGAAAACAGAGTACTAAAAGCAATATATTGGTTATGTAGATTTAAGGAGCGAGGAAAAATCTTTGCGAGAAAGGAAATTCGAGCAATCCAGATTGGTCCTGGTGGTATATTTTTCACTGGTGACGGAGCCGGCGAGCTCAAAGTGTGGAAGTTGTCTTAGCAGCAAGTAAAGGAATAAAACCATCCAAAATGGAAATGAAGATAAAGATTATGGAAAAGATGATGATAAAGATGATTCTTTTCCTCCCTCTACTCCAACTATTGCTTTCCCTATTGCAAAATTTACTTATTGATTTGGGGTTATTTTCTGATTGCCCCCTAGAAAGTGACTGGTTTCTCGTGTAGCCCCCCTTAAAGTATGAGATACCGAGATTACCCCATTTTTTGTAATTTGATGTTGTTGATAAAAAATTACAAATTTTTTACTTCCCAATGTTTCCCCTTCGTTTTTTCTTTGGTAATTTCAACTGTAGCCCCCTAAAGTATGAGATAGATTACTGCAAGACTCTTACCTGCAGCTATCTTCAGGTACCCTTTTTGCCTAGAACGTGGAGATGCAAGTAACTAAAGAACAAACGCCAAACATTAATGAATAACAATAATTAAGTAATGTAAAAATCAAAAACTGCCATCTGAATCTTCTTCCCAATCTCAACACCAAGCTGTATTAGGTTTCCTATTTTAACTTCTCTTTTTTTTAGTTGAACTTCTCTGTGCAAAAATCCAGAATTGTTTGTCTTGACGTTGTAACTAGTTTTTGTTTGTTGATGAAATCCTAGATAATCTTTGTTTAATAAGACGTATCCTTGGATCAACAATAGAGTCGTATCCTTGGATCAACAATAGAGTCTCTGTATCTCACTGTTTAACTTGTTTTCTTCTGCGTTTCAATCGTATTCGATGAGATATCTTCATAACTTTCGCATAAATCAATCTCCCGACACTGATTTCTTCTCGGTCTAATTGATTTGTTATACCTCATTCGATTCAATATCGAGCACATTTTTGAGGGTTGGTATTTAATGAGCATGAAAAACTCTTTATAGAGCAGAGCAAACAATTTTCACTTTTTTTTTTGTTTATCTCCAAATATATTTTTGGATTTACAGATCAAATAAGGGCTAAAATGAAAATTTTCAAAGACTAAATTGAAAATAAATTTTGGGTTTTTAGTCCAAAAATATACCCCTAAACACACATTTAGTCCACCCTAATATTAATATAGGATTTTAATCCAAAATAATAATTAAAATGGATATTTAGTCCAACTTAGTTAAAGTATGTTTATATGTCAAGGTTACAGTGTTTTTCAGTTTATCGATTCTTGTTTTGTTTCATAAATTACCTGTTATTTATTGTTAAAGTTTCATACTTTATTTCATTTTTTCATACTTTATTTCATTTTTTTTTTATATGTGTCATACATAACACATTATGTATCAACAATGTTTTTTCAAAACGGAAAAGGACTAAAAACCCATTTTCTGAGAAGATTGGACCTTAAACCCTTTTTTAACTTTATTTTGGACTTAAAGCCCATGGACCCAATTGAAAATAAAGGTCATTCTTGTTCATATTCAAACCATATCATCACAACCACCCCTACAATCATCCAACACAAACACTATCAATGGAGGAAATTGACTTGGTGAACCTTCATTAATGGTGTCAGGGACGGATCCTCCCGAAAATATATATTAGTAGTAGTAATGCGTTTTTTTATATATATAAGTTTATATAAATATATATCTTCTGATGTATTAAGATGACATAAAGAAGTCGCTGGCTCAATGGTGAAAGGGTGGGGTGGAGTGCAATTTGGAATTATGTGGTTATGGGTTCATATCTCTCTATATTGATTTTTAAGTATTTTTTCAGGGTTAATTCCATTTTGGCCCACTAAAGATGACCAACTCACCAAAATGGCCCCTTAAAGATGACCAGCTTCCAATATAGCCCATTTTTTATTTATTCTGTTAGTCCATTTCAGTCAACTTTAACAGTTACTAGTTCTTTCCATATTTACCCTTTCTTTCAATATTTTACTTTATTTAGTTTTGTCTTTTTGTCATTTGAGAAGGGTCGTCGACTGTCACACTGCACTCATCAGGAACAAAGGAAAAAAAAAAACCTTTTTTTTCTTTTCTTCACTCCTTTCTACTAATGTTTCTTTACCTTATTATCTTCCAAAATCCTTTGGATCGTAAAGATCAGTGTTTTTTAGATCGTTTTAGCTACGGTACAAGTTAATAATGGTGCTTTAATTTCAAAGGGGTTTGATTTCACAACTGCCGTAAATCTGAAAGGGCTTTAATTTCAGAAATATATTCATTGATTTGGAATGCTTATCATGTAAACTTTTGATTTTATTTAAGAAAACTTCCATTGATGAAGTTAATAATGGTGGACTAGATCCAATAACAATGTATTTACTAATTAATGTTGTATCAGTGAGTTTTGTTTTAGATCTAATGTTTTCGTTGTTATTTCAATTCACTTGTTAAATCAGTGATGCTTGTGAACTTCAGATTGGAAAGCTGTAAAAACTAAAAATATTGAATCAATAGACGAGTTATATTGGTTAAGATCTCTTTGATCCATTGATGATGTTTATTGATTTTCTAAGGCAACACTCGATGGATTTCTGTTAGTCTTGATTTTGATGAAGGTGGAGTTACAGGATTTGATTAGAGAGGGAAGAGAGAAGAAAATTAAATTAAATGATGGTCGTCAGTTGATTAGAGAGAGATGATGCTGGAAGCTGGGGAACAAAAAAAAATCAAGTTTGCCGTCGACGGCGACCTCATTTCCGATGAAGAGATAAAGTAAAGGACATGAAAGGATTGTTTTACAGAATAAAGAGTAAATAAGTAAAAATTACTTTGACTGTTAAATTTGACTCAAATTAACTAACGGAAAAGTTCAAAAGGGGGCCATTTTGGCGAATTGGTCATCTTTAGGGGGCCAAAATGGAATTAACCCTTTATATATATATATGTGTGTGTGTCTAGACCTATATATATGATATATCTAATCATGTAGATAATGACATTAAGTAGAGCATGGCTTAGTCGTTTAGGAATTGAGTTGTGTGCAGGGGTTTGAGGTTCTCAATTTGAGTCTCGTTATACCTAATTTTAATTATTTTAACTTTTAGATATTGAAATGATTCAATTCAACTACCCTAATCTTAGTCCACCACCTTTTGGTGCAGCGGTTGGACACCCCTCTTAAGCCCATGAAGTCGAGAGATCGAGTCTCGGTGGAAGCAGTTTACCATCAAGATTTATCTTACAATTTAGACAATTATAAAGTAAATAATATAATAAATTTGTCGGGCTTTAGGCCTCTTTCATAATGTTGGGGTTTAGGCCTCTTTCATTATGGTTTAAATTAAGCGGTTATCGTGCTCATCACATCTTCATGATGTATCAATGCCTTGTAACGACTAACGTAGATCGTAGTCGATTTCTAAAAAAAAAACTACCCTAACCCTATAAAATTCAATTCATCTACCATAAATCTTATAAATTTCAATTCATCAACTATAAATCTCTACAAACTTGAATTCATCTACCATAATCCTATAAAATTCATCAAAAGAACAGACAAGATATTGTGACTGTCATGGATTTTGTTGAATCATCAAAAGATAGAATCCAGTATGTACGAGATCATGAGTGGTCATCAATGGTTTGAAGTGTTTCTATTTTTTTGTGAAAAACATAATATTGTAGTTGTTGATCTTAATGGTTCATACATAGTTCAAGGAAGAAGCAGAAATAATGCACAACAAATTAGAAACTTGCCAACAACCTTTGGCTGGAGTGGTAAGAGGTATAGTCTTCCAACTTAGATGTCAAGGGTTCGAGGCACGCTGAACAATTAAAAAAACAAATTGCAAACTTTTATCAGTATCAAGTGGAGATTTTCTATGTCGGTATTGATATGTAACTTCAACAATTAAATGCTCGTTTCACTAAGAAGAATATCGAGATGCTCCGTTGTATGACATATTTGAGTCCATCTAGAGGTTTTTCTCTTTTCGACAAAAGTAAGTTGATGCCTCTTGTTAAATTTTATCCGTCAGATTTCAGTAGTCTTGAAACTATGCTACTTAGTTCTCAGCTTGATAACTACATTTACGATATTAGGCAGAATGATGATTCCTCAAATTTAAATGGGATTGAAGCTCTTGCTAGAACATTGGTGGAAAGTAAGAGAGATAAACAATATCATTGAGTTGATTTTCTTATCACTTTAGCACTAACTTTTCCGGTTGCAAGAGCCTCCGTTGAAAGAGTTTTTTCAGCTATGAAGCTAGTTAAAACACGCTTAAGAAACAAGATGAGTGATCTGTGGTTGAATGATAGTTTAGTAGTCTTTATTGAAAAAGAAATTTTTGGTGAAACTGATAATGAGTCGATGATGCGAACATTTCAAAATATGAATCTCGTAAAGGTCAATTACGTTTGTAATTGTTGATGTATTAATAAATATAAATATTTTGTTAATTACTGTGTTTGCAAAAAAAATTATGTAAGTATATAAATGTGCACCCCCTAACTGAAAATTCTGGATCGGTCCCTGAATGGTGTTGAAGTTGGTGAATAAAAATGGTAAGAGGAAGTTGATATTGCAAGAAGGGGGAGTACATGTTAAGATGTTGGTTTCAAAAAGAGAAATACCTTTAGCTAGTGCTGTTTAAAAGGTCGGTCCAGTTACCGAGTCGGGCCTAGCCAACCCGGATTGAAATAGTCCCGGACCGGGCCTCGAACTGGGTTGGCTATACAAAGGCCCAGCCGGGATCGGGTATAGACCTCTTGGGGCAGTCCGAATTTTATATAATTTCTTTAAAAATAAAATACCTGAAAAACCAAAATTTAAATAAAAATATAATGATCTATCATTTATTTTGAAATATATAAGTCCAAAGTTTGGAAATGATTTTCTTGAAATAAATTTTGTGAATGAATTTAGGATGATTTTATGACAAAAATAAATATGACATGATTTAGAAAAGATTTTTTGGAAATAATTTTTGTATTTATTTTAAAAAGTTTAAAAAAAAAGTTTGAAAGGATTTTTGGAAAGTAATTTTAGAAATTGCTTTTTGAAAATAATTAATAGAGGATGATTTACATAAATAGGTTAATAAGTTTAAGAAAGATTTTGTGGAAGTGATTTTTTGAAATTGCGTTTTAGAAATAATAAATAGAGGATGGTTTACACAAATAAGTTAACAAGTTAGGTAAGATTTTACAAGAAGATTTTATGGAAATGAATCTTTTATGAATGATTTTTTTGGACAGATCTTTTGGGAAAGGAATTTCTTTCGATTTATTTATGGAATTTTAAAAAATAAAGAAAGAAAAAAAGGGCTTTGACAGGATTTTGACGGGTCGGGCTTGGCCTGTCAGGCCCAAACCATAGGCCCAACACGGGCCTGGAATAGAACCCGAGCTGGCCTGAACCTTTTTCCGTGTGGGTCGGGCCTGTACGGAACGGGCCCGACCCGACCTTTATAACATCACTACCTTTAGCTATGCAGACACAAGTCGACAAGTTCAATCCTTCTAAAGGCACCTCTTACTGAATAAAATTGGATCGCATAACCTTTTAAAGGCAAGTCACCATTTTCTTATAATCGTACTAAACACTTAAAATTTAGTTCACATGTGAAAATTTTGATTTTCTTTCCCACTAGAAGAAATTGGGTTTCACATCAAACCTTAAATTGGGTTTCACATCAAACCTTTTCCCACGTGATAAACATACCTTAATGGTAACACTATAGAACGTCCCACACAATCAAAGTTACAAAGTTTAGACCTTAATGGTAACACTATACAACGTCCCACATGAACTAACAAGTAACTAAATTAACTGCTAATTTACCAAAAACGAGGTTAAAACGTTAATGTGGGGGGGTTAAAACCGAAGTCGCGAGAAGTTGCGTCTCCGTGTTGCAATTTCTTGGGCAGAAGCTTAATTTTATGGGTGTTCCTCGTAAGCTAAATCTCAGACCGTTGATCTCAGTTGATATTCACCAGGGCACTTCCTGATTAACAACCTCAATCAAGTCCAACACAACCCTAACATCTCCTTCCATTATAAATTCGCCCACTCCCATTTCTGCCGTTAGCTCAAGCCTTAGCTTAAACTCTAAAATCTTACTGTAGATCGTCGATAATGGTTGAATCGTTCTTACCTTGTCACCTAATATGGTTCCTTCTGAGTTCCTTGCTACCGCTGCACATGAAGCCTCCATCTCTCTAAACGAACCATCAAAATTTATTTTAATAATTCTTTAAGGAAGAGGACACCACTGTTGAATCTGCGAAATAGTGTTAGTATCTGTTGAATCAAGGAAATCAGATAAATATATGAGGGATTGTTTAACTTTTGTGAGAACTAGGGTTTCGACTGAGAGAACTAGGGTTTCGGCAGTAAGAGAAATGAGAAAATTAGGACAAACTCTAATCACTTATATGGTCAACATCAAAGACCAGTCAAGTCAAGTCCTAAGAAGTCAGTCAAGATGACAAAAGCCTGTGAACCCAGCCCAAGCTCAAGTATGCCACTTCACCTCCTGCTAAAGGCAACCACAACAAATAAAGATTAGTTAATCTTTTTGTTATTCTGTTATGAAAACAGTTTTCTGTTTCTCTTCTCTATGAACTCTATATAAAGGAATAAATGTAATGAGAAAAGTATTGATTGGAAAATAAAATTAGAGTCAAGTGGAGTTTCTTACAACTTTCCACCAGCACCGAGTAAGATCGATGTTCTGTTTTGAAAATGGCATTCATTCCGCATCTTCCACCACTTCCACATGAGGTAAGTTAAGTTAATTATACCATTGTCTATCGTTTGATTCTTCATTTAATAAGATTTCTTATAAGTAATCAACTGGATTCCTTCTTGTTCTCCGTGGATCTATTATCTGTGATATCCTAATCAACTCCTGGTACTTAAGGCTTTCTGAAAATATGTGGAAGCTTGTCTCGACCTCCCCGACATCACAAAGCAGACACAGTCGAGGTATATTTGGAACCCTAACTCCAATATTACTTAGAGTGGGTAAACCATTGTGAATCAATTTCCAAATAAATTTCTGGATTTGTGGGTTCATTTTAGTTTTCTTCAAAAATTATTTCCAAGGAAATCTATGGGTCGCCTCTGATAATATTGGCTGAACTTCGATTACTTCATAGTATGACTTTGTTGTGAACTTACCTGTTGGTGTTGGTTGCCAAATCTTATCTCCTTGTTCACACTATGGTAGAGTGATATTGCAAATAGCATTTGTAGTCCCTTCATCAAAATGAGTTCTGATTAGCTCAACCCTCCAGCTATGTGATTCCTGCACTATAAGATCAGCAACCCAAAAAATATTTGATGGTAATTCTGTGTGAATAATAGGTAGATTATTAGGTTGCCTGGGACCCAAGGGTCTGATTTAATTTTAATAGAAGTATCATCCCTTATGAGCCACAATATGTTATCTCTCGTTGTGTTTTTAGTTTTGTTAATAGCGTGCCAAAATGTCGAAGCTGAATTTGGTGTCTCTGATGACCAAAAGTCATCATTTTTAATGTATTTAGATATTTAGATTTAATGAGCTTAACCCAAGGGGTCTGAGGTTGGGTTGTATATCTCCAAGCCATTTTGGCTATGAGAGGTTCATTTACTTGTTTGATTGACCTGATGGCTAGGCCACCTTTCTTCTTCGAGCTATTAAGGATGTCCCACTTTATAAAATGTAAAATATGCTCAGTATTAGTATGACCCCACCAAAAGTCTCTTTCTATTTTCTCTAGTTGATTGATAACATGTTGAGGAAGTACCTGATAGCTGCAAGGACAACTGCAAAATGATGCAAGTATTGACTTTATTAGCACAAATTTGCATGCTTATGAAATAAGTTTGTTTTTCCAACCTGATAGAGCACTATGAAGTTTATCTACCAACCATGAGTGGCTTTATATTTTGTTGCCTGGCTTGAGGATAGGAGCCCCAAATATCTTGCCTGGTCCGTCATCAATGGCGCTTGGAGTTTATGAATAAAGACATCTTTAATGTTGGAAGTCACTCCGCTGCTGAAGTGTAAATAGAAGATTCGGAGTAGTTGACTAGTTGACCTGAGAAGCTGGCATAATGATCCATGATATTCATAATTGTATCAACATTTTGTATAGTAGCTTAACCAAATAGAATCAGATCATCAGCAAAAAGTAAATTGATATGTCGGGACTGGTTTTATTTATTTTGTAACCTTTGTAATGCCCCTGATTTTCATAATGAGAAATTAAGAACGAGAGGGCTTGTGAGGTTAGGATAAATAGGTATGGTGATAATGGGCATCCCTGCTGAGGCCTCTAGAGGTCGTGAAGTCGCCTACCAGCTTATCATTTAGCTGACTGTTGTAACGAGTAGCGGTAATACACGACATAATGAGGTGCAAAATAGTACCAGAAAAACCTGAGGCTTGAAGGACATTCTAGGAAGACCCAGTTGACCCAATCATAGGTTTTCGCCATGTCCATCTTAAGAGGGAAAGCACCTTTTTTAGCTTTAGAGACATTCATAGAATGCAACAACTCTTGTGTAATAATAATGTTGTCCATTATTTGTCTATTAAATTAATTTTTTGCTGGTAAACGAATTAAGCAAAAATTGATTCAAGGATAAAAGGTCAAAACAGAGAAATGCAAGGCCTAAATGATAATTATTAAAAGCTAAGGCCTCAAAACTTATTTTGATAGTTTCTTGGGGAAGAGGACACCATTGTTGAATCTGTGAAATAGTGTTAGTATCTCTTGAATCAAGGAAATCAGATAAATACATGAGGGATTGTTTAACTTTCCACCAACACCGAGTAAGATCGATGTTTCGGTTCTGAAAATGGCATTCATTGCGCATCTTCCACCACTCCCACATGAGGTAAGTTAAGTTATACCATTGTTTATCGTTTGATTCTTCATTTTATAAGATCTCTTATAAGTAATCAACCGGATTCCTTCTTGTTCTTCGTGGCTCTATTATCTGTGATATCCTAATCAACTCCTGGTACTAGGGCTTTCCGAAAATAGGTGGAAGCTTGTCTCGACCTCCCCGACATCACAAAGCAGGCACAGTTGAGTTATATTTGGAACCCCAACTCCAATATTACTTAGAGTGGGTAAACCATTGTGAATCAATTTCCAATTAAATTTCTGGATTTGTGGGTTCATTTTAGTGTTTTTCCAAAATTGTTTCCAAGGAAATCTATAGTCGCCTCTGATAATATTGGCTGAACTTCTATTACTTCATAGTATGACTTTGTTGTGAACTTACCTGTTGGTGTTAGTTTTTTTTTCTTATCTCTTTGTTCACACTGTGGTAGAGTGATATTGCAAATAGCATTTGTAGTCTCTTCATCAAAATGAGTTCTGATAGCTCAACACTCCAACTATGTGATTCCTGCACTATAAGATCAGCAACCCAAAAAATATTTGATGGTAATTCTGTGTGAATAATAGGAAGATTATTATGGTTGCTTGGGGCCCAAGGGTCTGATTTAATTTTAATAGAAGTACCATCCCCTATAATCCACAATATGTTATCTCTCATCGTGTGTTTAGTTTTATTAATAGCATGCCAAAATGTCGAAGCTGAATTTGGTGTCTCTGAGGACCAAAAGTGATCATTTTTAATGTATTTAGATTTAATGAGCTTAACCCAAGTGGTCTGAGGTTGGGTTATATATCTCCAAGTAATTTTGGCTATGAGAGGTTCATTTACTTGTTTGATTGACCTAATGGCTAGGCCACCTTTCTTCTTCGAGCTGGGAAGGATGTCCCACTTTATAAAATGTAACTTATGCTCAGTAGTAGTATGACCCACCAAAAGTCTTTTTCTATTTTCTCTAGTTGATTGATAACATGTTGAGGAAGTACCTGATAGCTGCAAGGATAAGTGCAAAATGATGCAAGTATTGACTTTATTAGCACAGTTTTACCTGCTTGTGAAAAAGTTTGTTTTTCCAACCTGATAGAGCACTATGAAATTTATCTACTAACCATGAGTGGCTTTGTATTCTGTTGCCTGGCTTGAGGATAAGAGTCCCCAAATATCTTGCCTGGTCCGTCATCAATGACACTTTGAGTCTATGATTAAAGACATCTTTAATGTTGGAAGTCACTCCTCTGCTGAAGTAAATAGAAGATTTGGAGTAGTTGACTAGTTGACCTGAGAAGCTGGCATAATGATCCATGATATTCATAATTGTATCACCATTTTGTATAGTAGCTTTACCAAATAGAATCAGATCATTAACAAAAAGTAAATGTGATGTGCCGAGACTGTTCTATTTATTTTGTATCATTTGTAATGCCACTGATTTTGATAATGAGAAATTAAGAACGATAGGGCTTGTGAGGTTAGGATAAATAGGTATGGTGATAATGGCCAGCTCTGCCTGAGGCCTCTAGAGGTCGTGAAGTTATCTACCAGCTTATCATTTAGCTGACTGCTGAAACGAGTAGTGGTAATACACGACATAATGAGGTGCAAAATAGTACCAGAAAAACATGAGGCCTGAAGGACATTTTCTAGGAAGGCCCAGTTGACCTTATCACAGGTTTTCGCCATGTCCATCTTAAGAGAGAAAGCACCTTTTTTAGCTTTAGAGTTATTCATAGAATACAACAACGCTTGTGTAATAATAATGTTGTTCATTATTTATCTATTGGAGATTTTATAGGGCCCCCTCATTTTTGTTAAAAGGCCTCCCCTCAGTGATAATTTAACAAGTAAAATGGTTCGTGGGGAGGCCTTTTTACAAAATTGGGGAGGCCTTATAAAACTTCACTTTATCTATTAAATTAATTTTTTTGCTGGTAAAGGAATTAAACAGGAATTGATTTAAGGATAAAAGGTCAAAACAGAGAAACGCAACACCTAAATGACAATTAATTAAAAGTTAAGGGCACAAACAACCTTACTCACACAAAAACCTTAAAAAATCGTGGGAGTTGAATTCTAACCAACTAAGAATAGCTCCCTCACACCAACGTTCGTTCTATTGATCAATAATTGTTACTTTCAATTTTATAACTATTGACCTCTATCACTGAAAATTAACTTTGGACATGTGGGCGCATGTACCCACAAGTCCCTATGTGAGTACCTGCCCCCGCAACTCTCTATGTGGGCATGTCTCAGTTTTACAATTTTCACTATTTTTTCCTACAATTTGTGACGAATTAGTTCAGAAAAAATAAATTCACGAATGAATAATGAAATCAACGAAATTTCAATCGTTAAAAATATATTCTATTCTTGTACACAATTATTTTTATGGTTATCATTGATTTTACTAGGGGTCGGATATACCGATTTGATAATTTTTTTCTCTGGACACAAATTGTAGAAAAAGATTTTATTAAACTTGATGAACATAAATTTCTAGAGAGGAAATGAAGTGATGAAAGAAGAGAGTGGTTTTTTTTTTTAATGAAAGTGTGGTTTTTGTTAGATATTTTTTTTTGTGATCTGAGGGCTTAAAGATTTATAATATATTCTTTGAAAATAAAATAATTACTTCAATTTTGGGTTAGGAGGAGGAGAGAAAAAATATAAGAAGATTTGGAGATGATAGATAAAAAGAAAAGGGAAACAAGAATAATAATTAAAAAAAGAGAAATAGTTAAATATTATTAATTTAGTTTCTGCAGGAAGGACAAATCAGAAAAACAAAAAAATAACAGTAATGTAAAAAGAAAACAAAAATGTGACATAAATTAGGGGTAAGAGGCGATGTCGTCATGTTATGAGACCCGTTGGAAATTATTAACCTTTGAAAAAACAAAACAATTCACAGTCAACAAAAATGGAGATCGCTGTTGTTCAAATGGATATAAGTTTGACTCCATAATTCCTGAAAGTCTTATAAAATTTACTGGCTAGGCAACGGCTCTCTCTTGGTTAGGCATAGGACCCATCCTCCCTATTATTGTCCATTTCAAATGTTTCATAAAGTTCTATATGTTTTGTCTAATGAATTCTAAAATATTTTAAGCTCTTTCCAAACCTACCCTTTTCAATTGGAGCTCTATCTTTTGTTTTGTTCTTTTTTTTTTGATAGGTGTGAATTACATTCTCTGTCTCTTTGAAAGTTGGTTAGAACAAATTATTCATCTCCCATTAATCATGGAAAACCCAATAATTAAAAGAGAATTTTTTTTTTGGAAGTCGACTACGATCTATGTATGTCGTTACATTTGGCATTTGATACATCATAGATGTGATAAGCTCGATAACCGCCCAGTCAAACACTAACAGAACTGGGCCTATAGCCCAACAAGACATGGCCTAAAGCCCAACAACACTATTTACACCATAATAACTCCAATTCAAATAACCAAAGATTTCACCTTCTCTGGGATTCGAACCTGTGACCTCCAGGGATTTCTGGAGTTTATGTCAACACTTTGGAACCACTTGGGCTACCAACTGTTGACCGAGAGAATTATTTTAAAATCTATTATATAAAACAGAAGGGAAAACGATGACTGGGACAAACATCCTTTTTTAATAAAGGATATTGTTTAGAAGCCCTTCATAATTTAAAACATAGTCCTTCGTAGAAATAAAGTTACCTATTTAAAAACAATCATCGTTTCCTTCTTAGAAATTAAAATAACTAATTTAAGAAATAAAAAAACAAAATAAATTTCAAGAGTTAAAAAAAGAAAGGATATTGTTTAGAAGCCCTTCATAATTTAAAATATTGTCCTTCGTAGAAATAAAGTTACCTATTTAAAAAACAATAATCGTTTCCTTCTTAGAAATTAAAATAACTAATTTAAGAAATAAAGAAACAAAATAAATTTCAAGGGTTAAAAAAAGAAATTGAAATCTCTCTCTTTCCCAATAGAATAGTAACTAATTTAGGAGAAAAGTAACACAAGAAATAATAACTAATTAGAATCTCTCCCTCTCAATAAAATATAACAATAAATTTCGTAACATTTGATTGGTACAAGTGTCCGTGCCCTAGGGCACGGGATATCCCCTAGTTATAATAAATGAGAGAAACTACTTCGACCATCGTATACATACAATCAATTACCTCACATGCTCTCTCGGTCCTATGAGGAAGTACAGTTAAGTTCTCTCATATCTTAATAGAATAAAAAGTATAATAGCAATATGAGTGTATTCGTCTTCAACATTCTAAATTTATATGTAGCATTTTAACGTTTTCCTTTTCTTCAACTTTATTGTTACTTATAGATTGCTCTCTTCTAAGTCATAATATAACACTCACGTTCAAATATTTTGATTGAAAATCAAAGTAGATTTTGTCCTACTAACGGAGAGAGAGAGAGAGAGAGAAAGACATATAAGGCGAAATCCTACTATCAACCTTAGATTTTGGGCAAAATTTTCGTCCGACCATCTATATAATAAAACAAAAGGGAAAACGATGACTGAGACAAACATCCTTTTTTAATGAAGGATATTGTCTAGAAGCACTTCTTCAAAATTTAAAATATGGTCCTTCTTAAAAATAAAATAACGTATTTGAAGAAAAAAATATATGTTTCCTTATACGAAAATAATTAATTTAAGACAAAGGAAACAAAAGGTATTTCAAAGATAAAAAAAAGAAATTAATTAAAATCTCTCTGGATAAAATAATAACTAATTTAAAAAAGGAAACAAAAGAAAATAATACCAAAAAAATTAAAGTACCTAGAATATAGCAATATTAAATATGGAAAGTCGGGAGAAATTAGAATTAAAATTTTGTCACATTTGTGTCCGGACTTGGGACACAGGATAAACCTTAGTTACTTGTGAAGTCATAAATGTTTGTCTACAAATTGCAATATTTTCAAAGTTAGAATCATAAAATTGTTAATTTTACGCTGTATTAACTACTCCCTCATTAATGACCTATTTTGAAAACCCAACTTTTTAAGGGAACATCATTAATTAAAATTTGACTTTCAAAAATAAAATGGTTTTTCCAATTGTATTTTCACTAACTCTTTTATATACAACAAAAAAGTTTAATTTACTTTTACATAAAATTGTTATTAAATTGATAGTAATGGACTAATGGGTACTATTAGAAAGAATAAAATGTTCTTCTTTTTATTTTTAAAAATAGGACACTAAAAAGTGGGACAAACCAAAATAGAAATTTGGTCATTCAATTTGGGAAGGAATGAGTAATTTCTAAAGAAGTATATAGCAAGGACAATCTGGTAAATATAACTAATAGCAAGTCTTTTGGAACTACAAAAAGAGAAGATAGGAACTAGAAACAAAAATAAAAATGATGAGAAAGAAAATCCAGAGACCCCACAAACACAACACTTGAAAATCAATCCGTTCTGAAAACTTGAGGTATTCAATTTCACAAGCAAAGAGAGAAGAACCCTAATTTGTTTCCCCAAAACCTTCTTCGCAATGTCTTGTTCACCAGAGAAAAACCCTAAACCACCATTAGGGAAAACTTCGAGCTGGCCACATCACTGGTTCAAAAACAAAAAGTCTCTTCAAAACCTTCTTTTCAAGATGCAGTTTGAATCTCTAGCTAATAATAATAATAATAATAATAATAATGTTGGAGATGATAATAAGAAACTAGCTTCAACACCACAGAAGCAGAAAACCCTAATTCTTGATGGTTTTTTCAATGCTGACTTTACTTCTTTGTTATCTGATGAGATTCTTCTTATGATTCTCTCTAAAGTTCCTGATTCACAATGGAAACTTAGTTCTCTTGTTTCTAAGCGATGGATGTTCTTATTAGGTCGTCTTGTTCGTTCCATTAAGCTTCTTGACTGGGAGTTTCTTGAGTCAGGTAGACTTATTTCTCGTTTCCCTAATCTTGTTGATGTTGATCTTGCTAACGCTAGTATTAATTCGAAAAATAATTCAGGGATCTTATTGAGTCATGGATTAGTTTCAATTCATCTTGATTCTGATTTTTCTAGTGATCTTTTCATTCAAAATGAAAATTTGTTGCCTTCTGAGATGATTGATCGAGGTCTTGGTATTCTTGCTCGTGGATACCCTAATTTGAGAAGACTTGTTCTTCTTTCAGCAACAGAGCTAGGGCTTTTAAGTGTTTCAGAAGAATGCCCTACTTTGCAAGAATTAGAGCTTCATCATTGTACTGATCAGTCATTGCGTGGTATTTCTGCTTTTAAGAATTTACAAATTGTGAAACTTATTGGTTCAGTTTATGGGTTTTACAAATCTGTGATTTCTGATATTGGGTTAACTATCTTGGCTCATGGATGTAAGAGATTGGTGAAGCTTGAGCTTAGTGGATGTGAAGGAAGTTATGATGGAATTAGGGCAATTGGTCAATGTTGTCAAATGCTTGAGGAGCTAACACTTTATGATCATAAAATGGATGAAGGTTGGATTGCAGCTCTTTCTTTTTGTGGAAATTTGAAAACTTTAAGGCTTCGATCTTGTAAAAGTATAGATGCAAGTCCAGGACCAATTGAGCATTTAGGTTCTTGTCCGACGCTTGAACGGCTGCATTTGCAACAATGTCAGTTCCGCAATAAGGAGAGTGTGAATGCATTGTTTTTGGTTTCTGTTACCGTCAAGGAAATTGTTTTCCAGGACTGTTGGGGACTCGACAATGAAATGTTTATGTGTGCTAGAATTTGCAGGTAAACTACCTTTGCATTACATTTTCTTATTGCATGCTTGACTGTTCCTAGCTTTTACATCTCGTGGAAATAAAGTGTTTGACTTTCGAACTGAGAAGAAAGCTATTTCTAGTAATACACATAGGCTTGTAGCCGTTGGTTGTGTATCCCCTCTAACAACCAAGAGGTCCTGTTTCCAGTCACGAGGCATGTTTTATGCTCTAGAATCATCTATTGCAGAGATGATCTCAACGATCATCCCATGTAATTTATAGCTTAAATAAAAGGGTGCCCTTCTTGTTTTTTTATCATGGCTTGTATGATTTGTGTTAGTGGGTTTTAGGGCAGTTGTAATGGTCATGTTGTGTGACGTCCCAAGCCTTAACAATTATCGATATTTTTCCCGCATGCTAAGAATGATCATCTATTGCAGAGATGATCTCAACGATCACCACTACCATCAATAACGCTCTGATCATGCAGTCCCAATTCATGAACCGGACTTAGGTTCATGTCTCCTTAGTTACCTCGCCACTTACTAAGCTTGAGCGAACACCTATATGTTGTTTCCATGACACTTCATGTGGTTATTTTATACTCATGACCGATGCCTATTTGATCTATACTGAATTCTTGATTACACGTGTCATGTGTTTATGATGTAATGATCCTTCAAAAAATTTTACTTCCAACGTTAATATGCTGATATTACGGGCTCCTGACCGGTGTTACACCTCATAAATAGCTATTTATTCTGGTTTTACATCTTTCATTTAATTGCTTCTTCAAGTTTACTTTTCAAGTCAAAATTTAAGAATTTCTATTTGTGTGCAAACATAAATTTTTAGATTCTCTGTGCTTTTTTTAGTATTTATCGAGCATTAGATTAGTGGTAAACTATAGACTAGTTAACTTTTTTGCACATATTGTGTAAGTTAGCAATAAATTTTATTAGCGATTCCGAATAAAAGGATAATGCAAAGCAATGGTTATAAAAGGTTTAAAGTTTAAATGGTGATTATTTTCTTAACAGGAGGGTAAAATATCTCTCATTGGAAAGATGCTCCTCGCTAACAGCAGAAGGATTGGAATCCGTACTACTTTCTTGGCCAGAGCTTCAAAGGCTAAACGTAGTATCATGTAACAACATAAAAGATACCGAAGTGACTCCTGCTCTCTCAACTTTGTTTTCGGTTCTGACAGAGTTCACATGGCGACCGAATAGTAAATCTCACCTTACATTAGGTCTGGCTGGAACTGGAGTTGGAAAGAGAGGTGGTAGATTTTTCAGGAGGGTATGAGGCTGGAATTTGCCTCTAGATGTTGAGATTATGAGCTTCTGTTAAATGCACATTCAGATAATTTTGGGGTCTGCTAAATGAACCATTTTCAGCTAGTTACTGTGGTAATTTAAGGAGGATGAGTTTTTTCATTCCTGCATATGAGTTTTCAAATATCTTGTTCTTGCCTTTCGTCTTATACTTCGTTTATGTTTTCCCTATATCGGTAGTGTAGCATATGGAACCGTATAAAGTTATTTATCATATTTACTAAGCCATGGTATGAAACTATGAATATGCCCCCTTTTCTCAAACTACTTTAGAAGGATAAAGTCGCAGTCTTAATGCACCTGCAGTTGCACCAAGTAGTACATTAATTCGTTATGGTTACTATGTTGGTTGATGTTCACATGATGAAATGAATATTTGTTCGATATACAGCTTAAAAAGATGAAATGGGTACTACTTGTCACCTGAATGACCTATTCTTCAAGGAAATGCAATTATTCTCTTTGATGATGAAGCTTTTATTTGAATAGGTGAACGATTCTATTTGAGATCTTTATAAGTCATAGCTTTGTGTAGTGACTTCCGATGAGTATGTAAAGTACTCCATTTTTGGACTTTATTTTATACGATTCTATTTGAAATCTTTATAAGTCATAGCTTTGTGAAGTGACTTCTGATGAATACGTAAAGTACTCTATTTTTGGACTTTATTTTATACGATTCTATTTGAAATCTTTACAAGTCATAGCTTTGTGTAGTGACTTCTGATGAGTACGTAAAGTACTCCATTTTTGGACTTTATTTTATATGATTCTATTTGAAATCTTTACAAGTCATAGCTTTGTGAAGTGACTTCTGATGAATACGTAAAGTACTCCATTTTTGGACTTTATTTTATACGATTCTATTTGAAATCTTTATAAGTCATAGCTTTGTGTAGTGACTTCTGATGAGTACGTAAAGTACTCCATTTTTAGACTTTATTTTATAATCTTTACGTATTGATTTTGGTAGAATAATTAAGTTACGTGGTTTTTGCAGGAAAATCTCAAAAATACAAAGAAGTTATTGACTTGAAGAAGTTGGTGAAGGTATCTCGATAAATTTGCGACTTGGTATCCATGAAAGTTAGACCGGTTCTACTAAATAGTTGATACAGGTGTTTCTCGTGATACAACGTTTTTCAAAGTGCTAAGTTTGAAAGAGTGTTATTAACTGGGAACTTCTAAAATTGAAGATACCTCTTCATTGGCACTTATGCATGCCGGTTAGTTCTCCTTTTGGAAATTGTTCCAGTTTTCCAATTTGGAATCAAGGTCTATCAACATGGGTTATAAAAGAAGGCGAGAACCTCACAAGAAGAACACAACCCCCACACACCAGTGTAGAGAGCAAGTTTAGAGGAGCAACATTAGAGATAAATTAACTTCTTTTGGATGCAAGAATTTGGGAAATTCAAGTGTTACATCGAAGACAAGTTTTAGAAAAAAAACAAGAGGGAGTTGACACGAACGATGACTTTCATCAATAATGATCCGGTTTTATCGTTTTCTCTCTTCCTTTACTTGTTTATCATTAATTGAACCATGTATTTAATATCCGTGGGTTTCTAACTCTTCCGTTAGGATAGAAGATGAAATCCTAACATGCGTATTTGAATCTTAAAATTTTATCTGTTTTGCTATCTCTTTTTAATGTGTTTTAATGTTTCAAATTAATCGTACTTCGATTAGCCTAAGAAACTAACAACTTGGTCCTTAATTGCATGATATTTTAAGAGAAGTGGGTTATGGATTTTGATTTTTGTCAAAGTTCCTAATTGTTTTATCTTCCGAAAATTGAAGATTGATTTCTAGCAATTTTTGAGTTATCAAAAAAGGGATAATAACTTGAGTTAGATATTAGATTCGAATATGATTGTTAGCGGTGAATTCCAATATCCTAGATTTACCATCTTATAGTTTTTCCTCACAACTTTATTTTGTTTCCTAAGCTCTCCAATTTTTAGTTTTTCAAATATTTTCACAAAATCAACTATTTTCTTCCCTAGTTTATTAGTTAGTTTTAGGTTTAGACTTAATTTCGAACAAATCCTTGTGAGATCGACCTCGTAATACCTGCCATATTCACATACGGTTCGTGCACTTGCGAGTTTTAATTTGGTCTATTTAGTTTATTATTTTGAGTAGATTACACATCAACTTCCTAGTACGAAGGATGAAACTGAATAAGCAAAGGACCATCTTGGTGTGAAAAAGAAAAGTGGGAAATTGGTGCTCAGCTCAAGGACAAGTTGCATATCAACTCTTAGGTCGTCCTCCAACCAGTCTATGGTATTTTCCTCTTTTGGGCACCTTATGTGCTATCAATATCAGAGTAGACAATATTTCCAACTTTAGGAGGTCATCATGAATGTCAAGGTAGATTAACATATCCTTGTGTTTTGTATTCAGTGGAGGAGAAGATAGATTGTGAAAGTCCATACATGACATTTCTTCCGCTCCTGAAACTAGCTCTAATATCTTTATGACCATATATTTCTATTTTAGTTAGTTGATATCGACTCCCTCCGCCATCTACTTCTATTTTAGTCTATTCAACAAAAAAAAAAAAAAATCTACTTCTATTTTAGTTGGTTGATATCCACTAAGATGATAGCTTTGGAGGCGATTACTGGTTATGCAAATCAAACTTGAAGCCAACCTGAATTTACCTACTCAACTTTACTCTGAATAGCAGCACAGCTCATTCAAACATTGGAACCAGCCAGGCTTCAAGGAGCTTATATTTGCGTGCTGACGTTTCAGTCTGTCTCGAGTGAAATGTGTTTTACTTGCAGTATAATTCTAAGTGTGGCTAAACAGGAAGGCATCTGACGACTACCCATAGGTTGGAAGAAGATTGAAAGAGAGTAAAAATTGTGTGAACGGTGTTCAGATTGATTTTTATACAGTTAGTTACATTTTGGGGTTTTATTTAGTACTCTTGTGCAAGAACAGAAGTTATAAATGAAGTCAAGAACTAGCTTTAGCAATTCAGATTTTGTTTACATTATATTCCGCTGGGTCATTAAATTTAAGTACTGGGGTTTGTTTAAATCTAGGATCTCATTTGATGTTTTTGATTGCTTCATTCTAGGATTTTCGGGGCTGGCCACGGGCCGAAAAGTGAGGTGGCCGACCTCAATTTAAGGATACGAAGAAAGAGACAACTCGTCGAAGAAAGAGACAACCCGTCCAAGTGGGGTGGCACTTCTGGCCCGTGGTCGGCCCCAAAATTCGGGCCGTTTAGCACTTTTCCTTTTAGTATTTGTCAAAGCGTTATGTCATCATATCTAAAATCAACCCACTCCTAAACTTCTCCACACTTGCTCTTCTAATCACAATCTTTATTTTTGTTAACATTCATATGTGTTTTACTTTGAAATTTGGTGATATGGATAAGATGTTAATGATGTTAAAAGAGATATCATATAATCCATCTTTGGTTATTTACTTCATGCTTAATGGCTCTCTTACATTTTTATCATATCACAGATAAACTTGAAGATAGATCGGTTATTTCATTTCATCCAAAAATTCTCCAACTTATTTGTTTCACAAATTCAGGTTGTCTTTGGAAGTATTAACACATTTTGTCACCTAAACATTAAAGAATATCGTGTACTGGCCATACAGCTCAACCCATTTTTTAGCGGGGAATGGTGGCAATAAACCTCACATGCCTTCGTCTTAGGTGCCCCAATCGGGCGTAACAGTTAGGGGTGGGAGTGAAGCTGGGTCGGATGACCACGTGCTTACTCATTCTTCGAGTCAGGACGGTCGGGCTCTCGAATTTAGTGTCCATTAGATCTATTGGGCAGATTGGGGCGAGTAACTTTTGAAATTCTTGTGTCCAAAACCTGTCCAATCTCGTCAAATTATTAAGACTAATCAGGATCCAGGCGGTTTGGACTCGGGTTTACAGTTTACACTATAAAAGAGAGTGCTTTTACATGCTACTCAAGAAAGGGGTACCTTCAAACGAAGGAGTACCTTCAAACGAAGGGGTACCTTCAAACGTTGTGGTCACTTGAGCTTAATGAAATCTTGAGAAGTTCGACTAAAGGTCATCCAAACATATGTTTTCTCTTTAAGATGGTGATTAAACCACTCCAGTCCTCGTCTGCTTTTTACTGGATAGACGTCGTCAATAAGACGATGATGTCAGGCAACACTAACGGGTCAGTAGACTGTCGAGTAGCATTTCAAAATTTAAACCCAATTTTTATTGGACAGTCGGATTAAATTTTCCTTCGAGTTTCAGGTGTCCATGCGCTCTAACAACCTCTCGACGGTAGTCGAGTTTTTAGAATTTTTCCCCAGCCCTGGTTTCGACCCGATTCCCAACCCTAGGTGGAGTAACCAGATTAGGTCAAACACTAATAAGGCCAGATAATGTTGAACGTGGCATTCATCAACCACCAGAGAGGAAATAAAATCACTGCCAGATTTCTTTTTTTAATTTTTTCAGATTGGTTTTTGTATTTGCATCTTTTTGTGAACAAAGCTTGTCAACTACTACTCCATTTCTCACCTTTCTTCCTTCTCATATCAAAGTCTCTCTCTCTCTCCCTCTCTCTCTCTCTCACCCACAGAGAAGAAGAGAAAAACCAAAGCAAAACACACTGAAATCTCACTTTCTCTCTCTCTAGAATTTCACATGAAGTCTCACTTGGAAATTCTTAAAACACCACAAAAGATTGAACAAACTCTGAAACTACTTCAAGATGAGACTGAATCAGAAGATGAAGAACTGAAATCAGGGTTATATTATGGATTAAGAGATAACCCAAAGAAGAGTTTCAGATTAGTAGATCTTCTATTTTCTTCAAATGTTATAGATAAAGAAAGTGAAACAGAGTCATTTAAGAGTCCATCAACAATAACAACAACTAGAAGAAGAAGATCGAAGCGAAATCGATTACCCATTGTCTCAAATCATCATCATCAAATTCATCAAGAACAAAATTATCAATGGAAGAAATTCAAATCAATCAAACCCATTAAAATTGAATATCCAATTGAATCAGAACCAGTAAGTTCAGTTTCTAATAATACTATTGAAGAAGATTTAGCTATTTGCTTAATGATGCTTTCAAGGGATTCTTGGGTAAAAGTAAAGAAAGAAGAAACAGAGAAATCAAATGATGAATTTGATCATAAAGATGAGGTTAGAAAGAAATACCAGTGTGAATCATGCAAGAAAGTATTTCGTTCTTACCAAGCTTTAGGTGGACACAGAGCAAATCACAAGAAGATCAATGGATGTATTGTTAGTCCATCTTCCACCATTAAAGCTGTAACAACCCAAAATCGAAGTAATGTAGTTGGAAGAAGAGGAGATGGGAGAATTCACAAATGCCCAGTTTGTTTCAGAATGTTAAAATCAAAACAAGCTCTTGGTGGGCATAAAAGAATTCATTTCTCTCATTTATCTACTACTACTACTACTTCAGATTCTGTTAAATTGAGAGAAAATTTGATTGATCTCAATCTCCCAGCTCCAATTGAAAATGAAGAACAAATCAGTCAGTTAGATATTTCATCTCATTCACAATTCATTGATCTATAAAAAAAAATCAGAATTTTGAGGTGAAATTACGAAGAACTAAAGGTGAAAAAGCAATTAATTTGATTTTTTGTTCTTATTTGGGACTTGGGTTTATCTTATTCAGGGATGAATCGGATTTGATCAGCTTCAAATGTTTGTTTACTGGGAATTAGGTTTTCCTTATAGGAACTTGTAATTTTATACAGTTTTGGATTTTTTGAGTTCCTTATTGATAAGGGTCTGTTTGTTTCTTTTACTAATTACTATATACTTGAGCATAATTGAGTTCACTTTTTCTCTTTATTTATATAAGAATTAAACCATATTGAAGAAAACTACCTGAATCTATCATCACATTTTAAAAGAAAAAAGAGAAGTCTTTGAGAATGAAGAAAAACGAGCTTAAGTTTACTTTGTTTGGTAAAAGAGATCAGATTTGGTGAACCCTAAAAATGAAAGAATCAAGTTAATGGGGGAGATTTTCAATCAAAATCCTTGTTCTTTAAGATAATATTGATCTTGGTGAGTGAGTGAGTGAGTGAGTGAGTGAGTGAGTGAGTGAGAGAAGTTAGAAGAATCAGGCAGGCAATGGCAGGGTGGGTGAAATGAATATATTTCTTTATAAGAAAATAACGTGAATGTTATTTTTTTTTTTTTGTTGAAGTATATATCATTAAATTAAACTAAAAGGATTTTGGTACGGGAAGAACGCTATTTAGTAAAGGCAGTGCGTTAGAAAGGTCAATTTATGTATTTACTCTTCTTCTACTAAATTAGTTTGGGGAGGGCATTATAAGGATCATTTAATAAATAGTGCCAAAATAGAAGGACTTAGATAAAAACTAATAATAAATCTAATATTTTATTCACTTGTAGTTTCTCTCACATAAACAACCAAAACCCTAATATCGTCACTACTATCAACATCGCTATTAGTATTAAAAAACTTGCAAAGTTTCCCATCACTATAGTCTTAGTTTCGAGCTTTTAATGATGTCTCAAGATCTCATGGATGAGGAACCACCGTTAATGAAGGAGGCAACCTACATCAAGAAAGGAGATTCCTTTGACTTAAACGTAGACATCGACTTAAACGAAACTATCGACTTAAACAAGGACATCGACTTAAACGAAGTTATCGACTTAAACAAAGACAGTTATAATGAAGATAATATGTCTCGGGTAAAGAAATATCATTTTCTTGTCTTCCTCTATGGTTGAACAAACGTTTTAGGGTTTTAGGTCGTTTTTGTCGTCAAGAATTTTCGGTTGGATCGACTGAAAAAGACAACAAATTTCGGTAGGGTCGGCTGAAAAAGACAACAAATTTCGGTTGGGTCGATTGAAAAAGATAACAAATTTCGGTCAGTCCCGCTGAAAACAGTAATAAATTTCGGCTGAGATGGCTGAAATTAGTCTGTTTTTTCAACCGCTCTGGCCGAATTTTTTAAAAAATTTCAGTTGTTATTCATGAATTTTTATTTATGCTAAGCGAAATTTCTTTTATGTAAATGTCGCTTATATATTTTTCGATTACATCCTTGTTTGTATTCTTCATTGCAATATTGATAGTTGAAATCTTAAAAAGTTACTTTAATTAGTGTTAAAATCCTAAAAATCTATGGAGAAATCAAACAATAACAAGAATTACAAACTCTCTATGGAGATGAATGTTATATTAGTCATCTAGGGTTTAGGTCGAACATGATTCTCTCTTCTCTCTCGAAGGTTTTTAGTCGAACATGAGGATACTCTATTTTCTCTCGTTTGGTCCAAAATAGTTTGATGGGAGGGACCAAAGTATAAATTTGGAATATTTTTTAAAAAATATTTATCCCTCCATATTCTAAAAAGAGTGCTCTCCCTATCTAATGCACTGCCTTTTCTAAAAAATGCTCTTCCTATACCAAAACCCAACTAAAAAGTTATTACAATACTTATCGGTGGCCAATATATGGACAACCATATATCTTATGTGAACAACAATTTTCGAGCCCGATACAAGTCAACTATGTGTGACTTAGTTGACTTATATTCAATAAGGACACCAAATTACAAGGACTTAATATTAAAACAACAACTAATATAGGGATCATAAACAAATACAAAAAATTAAAAACACAAATCCATCATTCTTCTTTTTATCCCCCAACCTCTATATCTGATCTTATTTTGTTCAGAGGGTGAAGAAATAAACAAGATAGAGAAAAATGGTTTAATCAATTCAAGAGAGGGTGAAGGTTAAATTAAAGCAAACCAAGAGAGAGAGAGAAAGAAGATGGGTACAAAGAAAAGGAAGAAGGGTTAAAGCAATCATGTTCTATGTACCACCACCATTTATTAAGCTTTTTTTTTTTTCTGCAACAACCCATCTTTTTTTTTAACCAACCATCTCTTTCTCTCTCTGGAACAAATTTAAGCTTTCAACTGTTCAAATTTTTGATATAACCATCATCATCAAAGCTTCTTTTCTTTGTTTCCTTATTTCTCTCTCATCAATCCTATCTTCTTCCTGTTAATTTCACTTTGTGACTTTGTGTAGATCAGAAAGTTAGATCTATCATATCCCAATAAACCACCCTTCAAAGTGCATAGTTCATACACATTTAACAAAAAAAAAATTACTTACAACTTTTTACCCACAAAAAAAGTAACATTCTCCACAAAAACCCATGACTGATCATTGCTACTGTTTCGACAGAAACCCACGAAACACGAGCAGTAGGTTTTTCACCGAACACAAGTAGATATTCTCTACTATAAACAAAGTTTATCTTTGGGGTTCCTAGGTTTCCAGATTCGAGTAGACTGCCATGGATTGACTCGATTTTGTTCAACTAACTATAGTTGGAACAATTCAAATAAGAAATTAAATGAAAAAATCGATCATATATAAGTTTTATGTTAGAATGAGTGGAAAATTCTTCATCAATATCTTTTGATTTTCTTTGTCTTGTCATGATGAACAATCTCTCCACAAATTTTGCTGGCTACAAATTAGTTGTTGATGAAGAAGAATGTGTTGTTTAGGGTTTTTGGACGAAAAAATGGGGAGGGTTTAAAGTAAAAACTATGATTTTAGAGGACGTTAGTGAAGTTTATCAGATTAATGTCCCCCTTAAAGTTGTTGTCCATATAAAAAGTCTATTTTCATCATTTGTCCATCTAAAATTGTTGTCCACATAGAAAACTTGGTTGTCCATATATTGGTCACCTACTTATCAACAAGCATAAAAGGAACATTATTCCACACTCTACAAGAATTCTTCTTTCGCGCCCATTTAGCTAAAGTGTCAGCACTGGAATTGAGCTTCCTCTTTGTATGTTGAAATTTCACCTCTTCGAAGTCTTTACTTAAATCCTTGATTCTCCTGACATGAATGAGAGATTGCCAGTGTATCGAGTGTCTTTTATTCTTGAGATGTTTAACAAGATTTATGTTGTCGCTTTCGAGAATTATCTTCTTGTGGTTGTTAGCTTTAGCCCATTCCAAACCAAATAAAATTGCCATAGCTTCTCCTTCTTCACTGTTTCTAGCCCTGGTTGATTTGACATTAGCTTCTATGAATTTCGAGTCTGCATTGTGGACAATGAAACTGATACCCGCATTGGATATTAAGCTAATAAAGGATGCATCAACATTCATTTTAATGTAATTTGCCGGCGGGGGCTGCCATTTGCCATTTACGCTTTGACTTATACTCCTGCTATGGTTTATAATTTTAGGAAAATTCTCAATCATTTTTATGATATGGTCGAGATTATTTATTTCATGTTTGAAACAGTGATCACATCTCACTTTCCATAAAATCCATAAAATAGTCGAGAAGTGTATATTATTCACCGTGTAGCTCATATGAACATTCTCTTCCCAAGAGAAAATCCAGTCGGAGATAGACTTAATATTCACAGAAATGATATTATAATTAAACCATATATTTTTCGCCAATTCGCAATGTAATAAAGCATGTTCTATAGATTCAGTATAATTGCAATTAGGGCAAGTGAAGTTATTATTAATATACTTACCTATTCTTTCTCTAACTGGTAGCACTTGGTTACAAATTTTCCAAATAAACATCTTTATCCGGGGAACCGTAGGGAGAGTCCAAATGAAATTCCAGTTATTCTGATTATTATTAATCTCGCTATGGTGGTTGCTGAGGTATTGATACATAGATGCAACAGAGAATTTACCCGAGTTACTAAGCTTCCACTTAATCTGATCCTTGCCTTCACTATTAACTAGAATAGCTTTGATAAGATTACAAGTATTCTCATCGAAGGTAGATCTAAGAAGTTCATTATCCCATTGATTGTTCCAGATGAGTTGTGCCACTTTAATTAGATTTGATTGGTGATCATTCTGAACCAGTCCATTAAGCCCCGGTACCCAGTTATCAGTCCAAATGCTAATGTCGTTTCCTGACTGAACCTCCCAAATAGCCAAATCTTCTATACAGTTATAATGCTTTCGGATCGTCTTCCAATTCCAAGAGTGGTGAGCTTTAGCTGGGCCCGGGTTGACCTGACTCGGATAATACTTAGACTTAAGAATTTTAACCCACACCGCCTCCGGTTTCGTTTTGAGTCTCCATGCTAGCTTAGACAGAAGAGCTTCGTTGTCTAATTCATGAAGATGAAGTCCAAGACCCCCAACTTTCTTAGGAGTGCAAATATAAGACCAAGCTTTAGTGCAAATGCCTTTAGACTTACCCCACTAGAATGTCCGTTGAACGGCCTTGATGCTTTTGCTAATTCCTTTCGGGATGGCAAAGCATTGCATCTGATATCGGGGTACAGCCGCCGCTATGGCCGATATGACCACAGTACGACCCGCCTGTGAGAGATACGAATGGTTCCACTTGTTAAGTTTATTCTTGATCTGCTCCAGAATGTCCTTGAAAACCTTCGTTTTCTGAGCTCCTATGAAGAGTTGGGTGCCGAGATATTTCTCTGAAGTGGAAGCGTATTTAACTTTCAGCGTGCGCATAATAATTCTCTTAAATTTTGGATGAGAGTTCTTAGAGTAAAAAATGTTAGATTTCGCATAATTAATCATCTGACCCGAAGTATCACTGAACTCCTGTAGAATGTTCTTGAGGTTATGGATATTATCAATCGTGTTCCTGCCAAATATAATGCAATCATCCGCGAAAAGTAGATGGGATATCTCAAAATCAGCTTGAGAGGTCGGAAAGCCCATAAATCTATCTTGACTCTGATTCATCCTAAATTTACGGCTAAGACCTTCAATAGCCAAGGTGAAGAGGAACGGGGAAAGCGGATCTCCTTGTCTAATGCCTCGGGTCGGATAGAACATGTTACCTGGTCTCCCGTTAATAAGCACCGACATAGAGGAAGTAGATAAGCAAGCATAAATCATATTAATCCAATGGTCAGCATATCCTAATTTCCTCATGATGTCCATCAGAAATTTCCATTCAATTCTATCAAACGCTTTCGACATGTCTAGCTTGAGTCCGAAATAACCAGTGGGACCTCTCATCTTCTTCATAGAATGAATAATCTCTTCACCGATAATGATATTGTCCGTAATTTGCCTACCCGGAACGTAAGCTGCTTGGAAGGGGGAGATGATAGGGTTTAAGGTATATTTAAATCTCTCAGCAAGCAATTTGGTAATAATTTTGTAAGTGGTGTTAAGAAGACTAATAGGCCGGTAATCCGCTGGGGTTTGAGGGACTGGAGTTTTGGAGATGAGGCAGATATGAGTATGATTGATTTCAGGTGGAAGATAGGCTGTCCTGAAGAAGTTCTGCACCAGGTCATAAATATCATCGTTCACCGTGTCCCAGTTCGATTGGGAGAAGAATGGGGGGTATCCGTTCGGGCCCGAGGCAGCTTCTTTCTTGAGGCTGTGAATAGACCAATTAATCTCTTCTCTATCTGGAATCTTGATAAGATCTAGGTTCTGACTATTAGTGATAGTAGGCGTAAAGAGGTTAAGAGTATTCTGATCTTCTCTCGGATTAATCGTCGTATTAATCTCCAAAAGATGGGAGGCGAAAGTGTCCTGAATATCTCTGATCTTCTCTTGCCAGTCCCCATTCTTATCTTTGATAGAAGTAATCCTGTTTTTCCTGTTGCGAGTAATAGCCTGGGAATGAAAATATTTAGTGTTTCAGTCCCCTAATGTAATGAAGTTAATCCTAGACTTCTCCTTCCATAAACTCTCTTGTCTATGGAAGAGTTCCTCCAGCTCTTCATTAAGAGAATTGACCTCTTCTTTAGAATTACTATTCTGAAGCCTGACCGTAATCCTATTGATGCTATTATCTATATTACCGAAGACCTCTTTATTCCATTTAGTGAGCTGCCTACTAAGACTTTTAAGGTCTCGCTGATTATTATTGGGTTGACGATGATTCTTGATGTGATCCCATTTCTCAGCAATGAAGTTGAAGCACTCAGGGTGGGTCATCCAAGTTCTGATAAACTTAAACGGTTTAGGAGAGGTTTGACTAGGATCCTTGTTGTCCAGCAGGATAGGTAAATGATCAGAGCCAACCACATCTAAGTGAGTGACACCATGGGAGTGGAATTGTTGCAGCCATTGAAGATTCGCTAAAGCTCTATCCAGTCTCTCTTGAATAAGGTTTTCCCCTCATTGCTTGTTACTCCACGTATAAGGGTGTCCCTGGTAACCCACGTCCAAAAGACTAAGCTGATTAATAATATCCTTAATCTTAGGCATATAAGAATTGGACCCCTTAGTACCACCACATTTTTCCATCGGATCCAGAATAGAGTTTAAGTCGCCAATGATAATCCACGGGTTAGTTTGGTTCCTGTTAATATTAATAAGAGTTTTCCAAGGCTTCAGTTTATTTTTTTGGTAAGGGACCCCATAGAATCCCGTAATAGTGATGGGTGAGGGCCAATTAGATGTTTTGACCTCCGCTTGAATGATATTATTGTCGGAATGTTGAACAGTAAAGTCAAGGTTATGCTTCCAGTACATGGCAAGCCCTCCTGCTTTATTAATCGGATCCACAAAGTGGCTATCATAATCTCTGAAAATGGGAATGTGTTTCTTCATGTTATAAGATTTGTTCTTAGTTTCCGAGAGGAAAATGATGTCGGGGTTATGCTTTTGGATAATTTTTTTCTTAGTAAGAAAGGTCGAGGCTCCTCTTACATTCCAACTCAAGATAGTCGGATTCTCCATAAGGAGGGCAAGAGGAAGCCAACTAAATCTAAACCACCTAACCTTCTTGGCCCAATCGAAGGCCAATCAGGCTAACCCCACCCCTTACAACTAACCCTAACAGTGAGAGCAGAACCGAGCACTAAAGTTCTACCAAGAGAAGGCCGAGCGCGACAGACAAAAACTAAGAAATAAGCAGAAAGAAGAGAAGCAAAGCATAAAAACAAAACTATAAGCAAAAGATACTAGTAAATCATACATATATAATCCAAACAACACAGCCCCAACAACTGACAATGATCAACTATGAACAACCACCATCAATAAACTAACGAGCAGAGCTATACAAAAGAGATAACCAAAGCTCTCTATCTTATACTAGAGAGTAACAAAGCTGCTCCACCACCAAAAAACAAACAAGAAGACACAGGGCTAAACACAAATTAACAAAGACACTAATAATACGACTAAGACCACAACTGAAATAACACAATCTAATTAGTAGATTTAGACTGTTCATATCGACCTTCCTCTCTTGCATCTGAGTTATGACCTGGAGAAACCAGCAACGAGTCAGCAAACTTATGCCTTCTGCTCTCCTCCTGGCTGTCAATATCTTCTGGAGGGGGAGTGTAGTACCAACTAGCCGGAACTGAAGAAGAACCCCCCAAAGAATCAGATGAACTATTGGAAACTCACTGAATCCTATTTTCTGCATAATGGGAGCCACCTACCATCCTGTCCTTAAGCTTCTTCTGAGAAGAGAATTTGACCTCACCTTCTTCAATCATCACGTCCATTAAAGCTTGGTTATCCTTCCTCTTTCCTTTATGATTAAAGAGTTCCTGAGGTGGGATAACTACATTGGGAAGAGATGAAGGATTGGCTACTGCTAAGGCCCAATTAGCAACAGGGGTAGACTGACTAGCACTGGTATCCATCGGAGTGACAACAGGATGCGGGTTCGCCCTAATGCAAGGGGTGATAGGCAGGGCCGATGCCACCTTGGGGCCTATGGGGGCACATGCCCCCACACCCCAAGGTGGAACACATTCTGTCCCCTCTAACTACTCTGTAAAACATACATGCACAAAAAGCATTTCTATGGGGAGAAGCAAAGTTGCTAAGCCAAAATAACAAAGCATATAAGAGGGTGTCTATCTCTTAGCATTTTTTGGACACCAACCAACTTTCTCCCTATCACTTATTATTCTTTATTGTTTATTTGTGTTAGATTTACTCGATTTTGTGTGTTTTACTTAGTGGTAACTCAGTGACACTCTACGATGATCCCACATCCACATGGCAAGTTAGAGTTCATGTAAGCTAGAATTCATGTAAGTTCTGAGTTCATGTAAGCTAGAGTATGTCATTTCTTACTAATCTTCAAGAAAAAAGCAAAAACATTATCTGTTTAGATAAATAAAGCAACTATCAATGAGTATCATTATTCTAATTTTTTATGTAGTTTTCTTATAAAATTTTGATATTATCCGGAGGTACTTATGGATCAATTAGAAGGTCGTATAAAAGATACACAATTAACGGCGAATCTATCGAATCCAAAGGTATTATAATTCTTACAAAGAAATATGTGAGAGGAAGGGTATCTCTTTTATATTTATTATCAACACTTAGATTATACTTTATTAATTACAATTTCCATAACAATGAGTTTTTTTCTAATGTCGAGATAAAATTTAACAATCAAATAAAAGACAAGTGGATAGATGATTTGATACTATTTACAGTATAGTTCTTATCTAATGAATTAAGAGAGTCAAGTGTTATTAAACAACGGATGTGGTTATTCTTTTTGTGATATTCGCATTGATTCTTAGTTCTTTAAAGAAAAGAGTGCCCCCATATAGTAAATATTCTGGCCTCGCCACTGGTGATAGGATGTTCAATAATCCGACACACATGACAAATTGCTTTTGGGAATCTAAGATAACTGAAGTTTACTGGTTTGCCTCCATCAGTAAAAATAGAGTTCAAAGTAGCTAGAAGGGAGGTCCTTACATCATACATGAACTGAATCCTAATGTAAGGGTTTTTAACCATGCTAAAGTTTTTAGGTTGAATCTGCATAATATACCCCATAGAAGAAAATATGATCTCAAGGTCATGTTGGTTCTGGATAGCAGAGGGCAAACCTGTGAAGCTATACCACATGGGTTCCTGCATCAACTCTGGTATCTCTCCTTCATGTGGGAAGTCAATCTCCTGCATAACCACCAAAAGACCCCTAATGATCCATGGTCTGCCATGGTTAATCTCATTCATCACTGTCAAGTTAGGAGGTCTAATGATGAAGTGATTGTGACCTTTTTTCAGAGGAGTAATCTTACATTCTCTGAAGAACTTGGACTGATGTGAGAGATGCTTCTTAATAAATCCAATCCCATACTCATAATGACAGACTAACCTAGCAATGAAACCCGACGAAATCTCTTGAAGTTCCTTACTCTCTGAGGGCTTTTGATAGGTGATAGTTAAGTTACCATAGTCTCTGATAAGTTCAACTGTAAAGCCATGTTATCTGAGAGATGGTTAATGTCTCTATCACCTTGTGAAGACGACATGAAAAGGAGAACAATAAAGAGGGTGGAGATTATATGTAAGAAGTTGAGAGAAGAACTAGATATAAGAAAGGCAAACTTCCACTCCTTACTGTTAATGAACTTAAATGAGTCTCCTCGATCGCCTATCCCACTGAGAATTCTTAAAGACTCCACCCATCATTATTACACATCCCTCTACACGCTTTGGTCTGACGTAGTTCTCCATACTAGAACCCCCACTACTCGACTAACCCTAATCTTCTCTTACACTTGCAGGCTCGAGGAAGAATCCACCAATCCGTACCAGCCAAAGGGAACAATAACACCGGTTCGTTGCATGCAAGATTAGGAAGGGATAGAACAGTCTAAATCTAAGGGATTAGTTGCTACACATGGCAATAATGCAATAAGGAAATATTAATGAGTTAAAAGACAAACCTTGGAAAGTGATTCTGCTCTGGGTTTATCTCTGTTAATTCCGAGCGTATTCCCTAGGTGACGTCTCTTTTTCTTCCTTCGTTGATATTCGGTGAATGGTTGAGCGCGAAGTGTCTAAGGTGCCTCGATTTGTTCACTTTGCCGGATTATCCTCTACTATTCTTTGATTTCATTGGCTCACCATCAATCTATACTAGGTTAGTAGTAATAATTTCGAAGATTGTGAAAGATCTTTCCTTCAGGCTTAAGGAGAAATGAAGATTAGGGTTTATTCGATAGGGGAAAAAGGAGAGGGGAAGAAATCGCCTGCTTACGTCATGCGAGTCTTTCTCTCTCCTCAAAAACCCCCGGACACTTTTGAATAACGTGAATGTTATTAATGACATAAAATGGAAGGGTGGGTGAAATGAATATATTTCATTCCTTTATTCTCTCTCTTTCTTTTTTCGACAAATCGACTACCCGTTACAAGGAATTGACACATCATAAAGATGTGATGAGCACGATAACCGCCGAATTTAAACCATATTAATTTCACTTTCTTCTTCCATTGGATACTTGCGTTATTGTGTCTCAAGATACTTATGATGTTGCTTCTTTGATGGAGGAAGAAGATATTTTTCAATCGAACCAACAACGACCAACCCAATCAAACAGTGTTATTATAGCTGAAGATCTCTCTCCAGATGTAAGGAATTTCTAAGACAAATACTTTCGGTTAAATTTTATTTCTCTTTCTTCCTTCAACTTTTAAAATTTGCCCAATAAGAGGTAAATTCTTTCGTTTCGTTCAGTAATTTCTCTAGACAAATTTTTGTTAAATTTTCCCAGGTTACAGAAAAAAATAAAATAGTTTCTCTATTTATAAAATTTCCCTAGCTATAAAATTTTGTGTATTATAATTAAGCCAAAATTTTGTGTATTTTAATTAAGCCAATTGTTTTTTCTTTTTGTTATTTCAATATATTTGACTATATTACACTTGAGTCTTTCGAATTGTGAGTGTTACATTTAAAATTTGTAACATAGAAGGTCTTTAAAATAATAATCAAAATATTGTATCTCCTTTTACAATCTTTATAGCTCCCCGACCATAATAGCTCTCCAACAACAATCTTTAGCTCCCCTTACTAATCGCCTTTAATTATTTTAGATGGAGAAAGTGAAATGAAGTTATTTAAGAATCCAGCAACAACAACGACTAGAAGAAGAAGATCAAAGCGAAACTCAAATCATCATCAAATTCATCAAGAACAAAATTATCAATCGAAGATATTCAAATCAATCAAACACATCAAAATTGAATATACAATTGAATCAGAACCAGTAAGTTTAGTTTCTGATAATACTATTAAAGAAGATTTCCCTATTTGCTTAATGATGCTTTCAAGGGAATCTTGGATAAAAGTAAATGAAGAAGAAATAGAGAAATCAATTGAGGAATTTGATAAAGAAGAGATCAAATTCTGTTCAAATCGACGAAAGACATACCAGTATGAATCATGCAAGAAAGTATTTCGTTCATACCAAGCTTTAGGTGGACACAGAGCAAATCACAGGAAGATCAATGGATGTATTATTTCATCTTCCGCAATTAAAGCTGATACCACCCAAAGTCAAAGTAATGTAGTTGGACAAAGAGGCGACGGGAGATAAAGGATATATACTAATGATATCTGTAAATGAATAAGTGAGATTATTGGAAGGGTGTGAGAAGAGAGGGGTAACTGAGAGTCTCACCAGATGACAAGTGGAGAAGGTTGTTGGGTCAATTTGGGTAAAGCATAAGTTACATGGACATCTTTATCACTATCCCTTTGCTGAGACTGTTGTTGTTGGATCAAATTGAATCCCTTAAAGCATGTCCAAACATTACAAAGACATTTATTTATATAGATCATAGATGATAGACATAACTAACTCCTAGACTTTTAGACTTACAAACTCCCAACTCTTGATTTTCTAAACTCTCAAGTCTTGATTGACATAACTCTTGACTCTTGAGTAACATAACTCTTATGTAATTAAAAACATACTTAAAACATAGATAATTATTTTTATAGAAATTACTAATTACCTTTCAACACCCCTTCATGATTTGTAATTTTTAAGAACTTCTTAAACTTCTCAAATTTCTCACTATTGATGGACTTCGTGAGAAAATCAGCTGGTTGATCATTCGTTCCAATGAACTTTAATTTTATCTCCTCTTTTTTACCAAATCTCTAATGAAATGTTGACACAATTCAATGTGTTTTGTTCTTGCATGAGACACTGGATTTTTTGTCATAGCAATTGCTGACATGTTATCACAATGAATGAGAGTAGGTTGTTCTTGAGTCTGAAGTAAATCAACGAGAATTCTTCTCAACCAAACTCCTTCACATGCTGCCTCATTAGCAGCAAAATATTCAGCTTCAGCGGAAGATAATGCCACGGTCTTTTGTTTCTTTAAACTCTATGAAACAATATTTGTTCCGAGACAAAATATGTAACCTGATGTACTCTTTCGATCCACTAAAGATCCAACCCAATCGCTATCAGTATAACCAACTAAATTGTTATCTTTTTCTTTCTTATACAAGATGCCTTGTTTTCTTGTACCTTGAAGATACCGTAGAACCCTTTTTGCTGCTGCATAATGAAGTATACTTGGCTCATTCATAAACCTCGATATAAGACTAACCGGGTGCATTATGTCTGGCCTTGTATTTGTGAGGTAAATCAAGGATCCAACAAGACTTCGAAATAATTTTGATTCAATTTGTTTTGCATCGTTGACTTGTAATTTTTCATTCAATGCCATAGGAGTAGACAACGGCTTGCACTTGTCCATCTGAATTTTTTTCAATAAATCATCAGTATACTTTTCTTGAGAAATAAATATCTCACCTTTTGATTGCTTCACTTGGATCCCAAGAAAATATTTCATAACACCCAAGTCAGACATCTCATATTCTTTCATCATTTTGTTTTTGAAATCCTTCACCATATCTATGCTTGAGCCCATGTAAATAAAATCATCAACATATATGCATACAATAAGAAAATCATTTTGGCCTTCCTTCTTCACATAGAGTGATGGTTCACTTGGACTTCTTTGAAAACCATTCTTCTAAAAATAATCATCAATTTTGCTATTCCACGCTCTTGGTGCTTGTTTAAGCTCATAAAGCGCTTTTTGAAGACGATAGACTTTGTCTTCATGTTCTTGCAATTCATAGCCGTGTGGTTGTTCCACATAGACCTCTTCTTCAAGTTCTCCATTAAGAATGTTGATTTTACATCTAGTTGATAAACATCTAGATCAAATTGTGCTACCAAGGCTAGAACTGTTCTTATGATTTCCATTCTTGCAACCGGTGCAAATATTTCATTGAAATCAATTCCGAGTTGTTGTGAGTAACCCTTTGCTACTAACATTGCCTTATATTTTTGGAGAGAACCATCTTCATTAAATTTTGTCTTATAAACCCACTTAAGGCCAACAACTTCCTTACCTTTTGGTAGGTCTACAAGTTCCCAAGTTTTGTTCTTTTTTATTGTAGCAATTTCGTCATCCATGGCGCTTCTCCAAACTTGTTCATTTGCTGCTTCATGAAAAGTTTGTGGCTCACTAGAGAAAAAAGCTACATCACACGACTCATATATATCTTGTAATGCCCGTGTCTTTCTTGGTGGTGAATCTGGACTGCTTGGCCTTGTGGCACTTGATGAGCTTGATTGTGAGTTTGTGTTTGGACTAGATGGTGGAGTTTCACCAACTTGTGGTTCTTCTCCCTCAGTTACTGAAGGATACAAAATTTCAAATGAATTTGGTGCTTCAGAAGAACTTCCCCAACTCCAAGCTGTCCTTTCGTCAAATACAACATCTCTTGAAACAATCAACTTGTTAGTGTTGGGATTAAAAAGTCGATAACCTTTAAATTCATCACTGTAACCAGCAAAAATAAGTTTTTCACCTTTCTTGTCAAATTTTTTTCTTTCTTGAGAAAGAACTAGTGAATATGCTATGCATCCAAAAACTTTTAAATGAACAATTACCTGTTTCTTTTTATGCCAAGCTTCAAATGGTGTCTTGTTCCGAACAACCTTTGTTGGTGAACGGTTAAGAATGTAAATTGATGTGTTGATTGCTTCAACCCAGAATTTGTTAGGAAGATCTTTACCTTTTAACATGCTTCGAGCCATCTCAACGATTGTTCTGTTCTTTCTTTTCGCCACTCCATTTTGTTGTGGGCTTCTTCGAACGGTGAGATGCCTTTGTATATCATTTTCTTTGCAATAGTTTATGATGGACTGTAAAGATATTCACCTCCTCGATTCGTTCGGAGAGACTTAATTTCATACCCACTTTGCTTTTCAACATACAATTTAAATTGAAGAAATGCTGAAAAAGCTTCAGATTTTTTGTTAAGAAAGAAAATCCACATCATTCTAGTAAAATTATCGACAAATAAGATAAAGTATCTCTTATCTCCAAGTGAGGGAGTCCTTGTAGGTCCACAAATATCTGAATGTATCAATTCAAGAGGGTCTTTGGCTCTATAAGATGTTTTAGGAAATGGGAGTCTATGTATTTTCCCATATATGCATCCTTCACAAACCTGATTTGTCTTTTCAATAGAGGGGAGTCCAATCACCATATTCTTTTGTTTAAGCAAATGCAATCCATTATTATTCAAATGACCATATCTCAAATGCCATAATAATGTTTTATCATCATTTTCACTTTTGAAGGCAAATGTGTTAACTTGTGACATGAAGAAAGGAAATACCTTGTTTTGGTTCATGTCAATTTCAGCCAAGGTTTTGTTATTTTGTTTGCTGAAAATTCTGCATTTTCCATCTTCAAAATATAGTGAATAACCCTTTTGCAGCAACTGTCCAACACTTAAGAGGTTTTGGGTCAAGTTAGAAACATATAAAACATCACGGATTAATTTTTGTTTACCTCCTTTTGTATCCACTGCAATGACTCCCTTACCAATTACATTTTGAAGATTGCCATCTCCAAGCTTCACTTTTGACTTGTGACTTTGATCAAGCTTCACAAAGATATCTTGATTTCCCGTCATATGATTGCTACAACCACTATCCAAGTACCAAATGTTGTTAGTTACTTTTTGAGTATTCATACAAGAGAAGAGTTTGATGTTCCTCCTCATCTTTGCTAAAGTTTGCTTCTTCTTTATCTTTAAACCAACAACTTGTATATGAATGGTTTGCATTTTTGCATTTGAACCTGCAATCTTTAGTTTCATGATTAGATTTTTTGCAAATTCGGCACGAGGGGTTTGAATTACCGGATTTTGATTGCCAATTTTCCTTTCTTTCTTTTCCACCTCCTTTTCTACCTTGCTCGGATTTAGAAAATTTCGTGTTTGAGAAATTATATCTTGATTGGAAAGCTTGCTCCAAAGGTTGATTTGTCGATCTATTGATTCTTTGTTCATGTGCTTGAAGAGAACTCATAAGTTCATTCATGGTATATGTAGATAGATCTTTTGATTCTTCAATAGCTGCAACTACATGATCAAATTTTTGAGGAAGACTACGAAGGACTTTTTGAACAATTTTTTTGTTCTCAAGTATATCTCCAAAACTTCGAATTTGATTAACAATTGTAGTAACATGAGAGGAAAATTGCTGAATATTCTCACTTTCTTTCATAGTTAAACTATCAAAGTCCTTCCACAAGGATTGAAGTTTAATTGTAATAATTTTTTCAGACCCTTGAAACTCATTTTTCGAAATTTCTCAGGCTTCTTTTGATTTTACTGCACCCATAAGTCTAGGAAGATTGTTTTACTTACCCCTTGTTGGATGTATTGCAATGCTTTTGCATCTCTTTTCTTTGTTTGTTTTAGTTGTGTTGCATCTAGTGCTTCTTCATCATATCCATCTTCAACGAACTACCACAAATCTTGTGAGATGAAAATTGTCTTCATTTGAATGCTCCAATAGTCATAGTGCTCACCATCAAAAACAGGAACTGAAATTGATGAGAGGTTGAAACATGAGTTATTTGTCGCCATTGGTTTTGAATAAAACAAAATGAGATAGATGACTCTAGATACCAAATTTGTTGGGTGTTTTACTTGTTCTTACAAGAAGATTAACAAGAAGATAATTGCTAAACTTAAATTGTATTGAAATAGATGCTATTGTTGAATGTTGTTTTTGTTTTTGCTTGATTACTTCTCATTACAAAGCCATCTATTTATATAGATCATAGATGATAGACATAACTATTACAGTAAATCCTAGACTTTTAGACTTACAAACTCCCAACTCTTGATTATCTAAACTCTCAAGTCTTGATTGACATAACTCTTGACTCTTGAGTAACATAACTCTTATGTAATTAAAAACATACTTAAAACATAGATAATTATTTTTCTAGAAATTACTAATTACCTTTCAATAGTTACATGGACATCTTTATCATTATCCCTTTGCTGAGACTATTGTTGTTGGATCAAATTGAATCCCTCAGAGCATGTCCAAACATTGGAGCTCTATACTGGCATAATCTCTATTTTTGTACTCCTTAAATGGAGTTTCACTCCAAGCGCAAATCATTATTCAAGTCTCTATATTGGCATCTTTGATTTTGATTTCCTATGTGACGAACACATCCTCTAAATTTGTTTGTTTCCCTTGCAATCACGTCGCACCGGCATGCCAGAGACTTAGATGTTCTAGATAGCTCACCACTCTCGGGCACTTGACTGGAAAAAATTTCAGTAATTCGTCCATAGAGAATAGATTTTTTTATTGTTACCTTTAATAGGATCTTGAGATATCTCAAGGTAAGCATTAGCTAAAATTACATATTCTTGCAATGTGAATGTTTTTCCACGAGGTACCTTATTAGTCTTTCTGCTACTTTCCATAGTTTGGATCTTTAGGTAACCCTTAAAAAATGTATGTGTTTAGATCTGTTATAGTAAGAGTTATGACAAGTCATGCGTATATAGATAAATTTGGGCAGGAAAATCTTTAGTTTTTTTTCAAGATTATTTGATAAGACGTGACTGATAAGAAAATTTGTACTCTTATAGCTTTTTCAGATTCAATAAGATTTTCTGACCATAAAATCTTTAGTTTTTTTCAAAATTATTTGATAAGACGTGACTGATAAGACAATTTGTACTCGTATAGTTTTTTCAGATTCAATAAGATTTTCTGATCATAAAATCTTTAGTTATATTTTTCAAGATTATTTGATAAGACGTGATTGATAATATTTTGTGATCATAAAATCTTTAGTTTTTTTTCAAGATTATTTGATAAGACGTGACTGATAAGCAAATTCGTACTCTTATAGTTTTTTCAGATTGATAAGATTTTTTATCATAAAATCTTTAGCTTTATTTTTTTCAAGAATTTTAGCAAGACCTAACACAAGATTGAAGCTTTAAATAGAGACAAACTGCAGTGATCGATCATCTTACATATCTCTGCCACATCAATACCACTACAATGTATTCCGGTGAGGGGCAATCTCATAATCCTAACTACGATGTAGATCCACTCGAACAACTTCAAGAAGAACTTGAAAAAGATGAGCGAACACAAAAAGTTCTCTTATATTTGCATACACGTAACAATGCTCTCACTAATTATCTTTTAGAAGATGATGACGATGATAATGTGCAACACCATAAAGGTTTAGTTCCTGGACACAAAGTGATTAATTGTGGAAGAGAATAAGGACATATTCAACTACTGAACGACTATTTCTCGGAAAACCTAAACTACATAACTAATTTGTTTTTCGCACACGTTTTCAAATGAGAACGCATTTATTCCTACGCATTACTAATGCAGTGAAATCTCATGATACCTATTTTGAGAAAAAAATATTGGTAACTAAGAAAGTAAGATTGTCAACTTTGCAAAAAATAATCGCTGCTTTCTGAATGTCACGTATGGAAAAGCAGCAAACTCGGTTGATGAATATTTAAGAATTGGGGAATCCACAATAATTGACTCCTTAAAAAGATTTTGTCGTGCAATTATTGAGATTTTTGGGAAACAATACTTGAGTGCGCCTAATGCTAAGATATTGCAAGATTACTGCATAAAAATGTGTAGAAAGAGGCTTTCTAGGAATGTTGGGGAGTCTTGATTGCATGCACTGGGCTTGATAAAACTGCCTTGTTGGTTGGTCTAGACGTAGCGGACACCCAACTATGATACTAGAGGCAGTTGTGTCTTACGGCCTCTGGATATGGCATGCGTATTTCAGACTTCCTAGATCTAACAATGACGTTAATGTACTACAATCATCTAATTTGTTTGCAGATTTAGCCAATGGTAAAACTCCCCCCGTACGATATAATATCCTGGGACCTGAATACAATGTCCGCTACGTCGGAAAGATGTTGAACGAGCATTTGGTGTTCTTTAAGCTAGATTTTCCATTATTAAGGGACCTGAACATTTTTGGGATAAAGAGGTGCTCTATAATATAATGACTGTGTGGATTATAATGCATAACATGAACGTAGAGGGTGAACGTGAAAAGGATGTTGAGCATATTTATGAAACACTTGACTCGGATGAAGATATCCAAGAAGATGGCACAAAAAGTTTTACACAATTCCTATCTCGAAACAAAAAAACTAAAGATAAGAGGATTATTACGCGTCGAGAAATGCTTTGGTTGAGCACTTATGGGCAAGACATGGTGATGCTTTGTCTTAGAGAAATGGTTAAATTCTAAAAAACGATATGGTCATTTTATTATCTAATTTTGTATTTTGTTAAGTATTTTATTTTTATTAAAAAAATTTAATTATCTTAGTTTATAATTAAGTAAATAATATTACTAGTTTATTAAAATACAAAACTAATAGGACATAAATGTCAATTTATAAAACATATGAAGGACTCAAATAAACATTATGAGAACCAAGGACCAAAACTATATTATTTCCCATCAACTCCATAATTTAGAGATGTGAATAGTGTCACTATTCCCAAAACTCTAGATTATAGAGTAATAGAGTTTGCTTTTGGAGCTTGAAAAAACTCTATATATGGAGTTTTAGAGCACCTTTGGAGATGCTCTTAAAGCATCCCTAATGGTTGGCACCAAAAAAATCACTAAAAAAGAATCTTCACCAAATTATTTGGTGTTTTCAAAATTTTGAACTAGACAAAAGTCTAAAGTCCCACTAAATCACTATTCATCACACCAAATTTCATTTTTATCATTTTTAATACTTATTTTTTAAATAAAATAAGATAACAATCAATTTATTACATAGTAACTAGACTTATAAGACTTTAATTACAAATTAAGATCATTACGACATTTTATTGTTTTATAGGAACCAAATAGAAATATTTTATGAAGACCAAATACAAATATTAAAATGAGTAAAGGGATTGAAAAGAAAAAAACAACTTAAAATGGATGAAGTGTAAATGAAAAATGAAGGGCTCTCCCTCCCACCATTTTGGTGGGATGAACCGTGACCGGTCATATTTGACCGGTCACTTTCAACAAAAAAAATAAAAATATTTGACCGGTCACTGTTCACGGCACTGGAGATCGTCAGGTGTCCTTTTCCCCCGCAACACCTAATAATGGTTTTATGAAGGGCCATTTGGGATGCTTGACCGGTCACTTTCAACAAAAAAAAAAAATATTTGACCGGTCACTGTTCACGGCACTGGAGATCGTCAGGTGTCCTTTTCCCCCGCAACACCTAATAATGGTTTTATGAAGGGCCATTTGGGATGCCCTTACAGAATGTCTTCATGGAAATATGTTCCACTTCTTCAAATGACTTTCCACTATCTTAGAAACAAAGGCAAAATCAAAATTTGGAAACAAATTAATCCTCTTACGAAAGAAGGGAAGAGAAATAAACACTAACCTCTTGAGTCTCTTGTATGAAGAGAGGAGGGAGAATGATTTCGAGATGGAAAGGCTTCTTGAGTCTATTTTTTTTTTAGAGGTTGACTGCGATTGTACAAAATAATTAATACACCATCAAGATGTGATAAGCGCGACAACCGCCTGAAAATTCAATATTTATTTTATTTATACTTTAAATAACTCAAGTTCAATAAATCTAGATTTCACCTTTTCTGGAAATCAAGCCTGAGACCTCCACAGTTACGGAGTTTATGTCAACTCTATCGTATTACTTTTGCGGTAGCATAAGCTTGTCTATTTTGATACAAAAACTCGATTTATTTAACATATTTTCCGTTTTTATATCACACTTTTTTACATACATTGTGCATCTAACATAATGCATTTTATATTGCATTGCATCCCATTGTTTACGGACAAAAATGTGATCTATGCTTATACATAAACAATCTTTTTTTCACGGAATCTAAGAATGATTACGTTCAATATGGTATAGATACATCATGGACAAATACATGAACTGATAAACCTGATACCTACCATCATCAGAGATACCTTGGGCTTTAAAGCTCATATAAAGACTTTGAAGTCATCTGATATTTTTTTTTCTTTTTAATACAACGTCGGCATAGTTTAAGGGGTACGAATGTAGTTCATTTTTTGGCCCATAAAATGTAATTTTTCAGGCTGATTTCTTTTTTTTTGGGTAGTTCTCGGTTTGCTTCTTGTTTTTTTTTTTTTTTATTTCTTAAAATTGGTGAGTAAAGATCCTTCACTCAAACGGTAGAAACATTTTTTTTTGTTGTTGAAAACGGTAGAAACATTTGGCTGTACAGTCGGAAACAAACTATCTCCCGTGAGCTGAAACTAATCACATTTGCTAAATAACTGAAACTTTGCAATTACAACCATTTCTAGTTAACTCAAGCAAATATGCTCAAGAACCAACAAACCATCTATGTTACAATATTGATTTTTACGTCCCCAAAAGCAGTAGCTAGGCACTACCGAAAAATGGCTAACCCCAACCCCCGTCACAAATTTTCTTCTCAAAATTTTAAATTCATCTTACATCATGAAGACACGGCGGCCAAGTTTCACTCACAAAATGCCCTTTCCTTCCCCAGTAATATCCATCTCATAAGTGCAGCCCTCTGATGATGGAGATCCCAATCATGTACGATCTACAGGCACCCACGCGACAGAGACATGTATTGTTTTTATAGTTGAGTATTGTCACCTGAGCTTCAGATTCCAGAGCAACCCTTACTCCAAAACACTCCAAACTCCCTATGCCATTTTGCTAATTAACTACTTTTTATTCACCAATCTTCAATTTCATCACCTTCACTTTCCCATGGTTCCTCCTCCCCTTCTATTCCATCCACACTCATCTGCTCCAACTTGTCTTCCTCCATCATGACCTTCCCTTCAACTCTACGAATTTCCGACTCTCTGCATCCTAGCCACATAAGTACAGGTTTATACTCTGTAGCCATGGAAGCCATGCTACGTGGGCTCGCATTACCATAATATTCAACTCTTTGTTTCAATAATTTATTCTGCATTCTCACAACAAAATCCAAAAGTAACTACAACCAAATCAAAGAAAATCGGGATACATATATGAACAATCATGACTAGAGCATGTAACAAACGCACCTTATTCCACCTCAATGACTGCTCAACCTGCCAAATTTTCGGCTTACGGATAGCATGCCACCTGCATACCTTAATTATGAGAATGAGACCTGGTTTTTAACTGAGAGAGCACATAATGCACAGAAGAAACAAGTGCCAGAAATAATACCTGGACGGTGAGGGATGTGAATTCCCAAATAGCACCCCACGAACCGCAACTGAAGCAGCAGCTAATTGGGGAATTTTATCCAACTCGTGCTGACCAGTTATTGTATGCGACCAGGTGAACCCATGAGAAGACGCAAGGAGGTCAGCATCACTCAGGTAGGTAGTTACAGCCCATGCATCATCTACCGCTTCATCACTTATAAAATCTAGAACTGTAGGGCAAAAAACTTAGCAAGGATCTAGATACTGGATCTTAGGAAGTTATGAAATGATCTAACTAAACAACAAAGTGATAATAACCAGACAAATTTTACTATCCTAGATAAGTTATTTAGAAAGCACACCTCCTTTAATAGTACTGACAACAGAAGTACATACTTAGAGCAGATAATTACCATTTTCGTGTAAAAAGTCAGCAATCTGCCTTGCTTGACCATGTGTTTGAGAAAGAACTATCTCTGGATCATCCATTTTTAATGGCAATCTTTTGAATCTCTCACGTAGAGGAAATTCACCATTCCCTACAAAATTAGAATCCCAACTTAGAATTAGAGTAAATAAAAACATGAAAGGCAGACAATATCTCAACTAGGTCTGACGGTAACAATGCAGATTGAATAAGGTAAAATTTTCAATTGTCAAATGAGAATCTTATAGGATAGTTGGCTCCAAAGGTGTGCATCAGTCCAACAAAACGTTTCCTTTCCAAGAACAACTTTGTGATTCAGGTCCGGAACTTCCAAAAAGCAACTGCACCCCCAAAGCAAAAGATTGTGACAATCACAAATTGGTCAAGCTTCTTGGAATCAATAACAATAAGAACCGTTTGAAGAGAAGACCCCGGATGACCTTCTCAATCAAAACCACCAGTAATTACCAATGTTGCTACTTCAGTTCCAAGACATTGTGCAAACTATTATACATATGAATCACAGACCTCTTGTTGCATAGCTGGAGAACCTTCTCAGTTCATCATTTCTACCACCTTTACTATTAACAAACCTTCTACATAAGCACACACGGAAAATGGCAACGGAATCAGTTGTCCTAAATTTTTTATGCGACTTTTTTGGTGCAAAGGCTACCAGAGGTTCTCCAGCTAAGACAATTCTTCCATTTAAACTTCAATTCAAATTCCTAAATATTTAATCTACTATACTACATAAAACTTCTATGATGACGTACCTAAGTTAGACGCACACAAAATATCCCTTTTGTTGTGCAGGAACTTTCCCAAGACATGAAATAGAGAAAGTGTCTCGTCTCTGCCAAATGGTAAAGCAAATATACCATCCATTCCATTGACATCATCTAACTGTTCTTTTGAACGAGCGGCAGTCGGAGCGCACGGAGAAAAGGCTGATATCTTGCCTGGTCTCAAACAGAAATACTGTAACGATGTAATTGCATTCCTGATATCACCTCCACTGGCTTTTGTTATCAGATCTATCTGTTGAGAAGCAACATTGTACTGCTCTTCTTTGCAAATTCTAGAAAGAGTCATCTTCATAGATTTCGTTGTAACAGGATTAAAAGATACCTGAAATGCAAACACAGATTGAAGAAGGCATCCCAGAAACCGTAATAAAATCCATAGTCCAAGAAATGGGCTGAATATCGAAAAGGGGAGAGCGAGGGACTGGCACTACCTTACAAGCCCCTGCACTTTCAACAGAAGATTGAAGATCTTCCCAGCGTCGAGCAGTATTGTCATCATTGTCAACCTTATTGTACTCAGTCATCAATATAACAGTTGGAATCTGAGTAGACCGAACAAGGTCGTGCAAGCACCTGCACAGCCTCCCATGAGCAGCTTTCCCGTTTGCCAGAGGAAGATCATCAATTAAGAGTAAATATCGTTTTCTCAATCCTCCAATGGAGGAAGTCGGAAGCAAGGAATATTTTCTTATCTTCTCAACAAAATTTTCGAACTCATCTAACTTCGACATGTAGCTTATTCCTATGACAATGAAATTCCATATTCAATAGAGACTTTAAAAAGGACTAAACAAGAGTCATGTAGAACTTTCAGGGAGCATTACGTCTATATAAGTAATTAGATCATTTAGATGCACCTTGACCGAAGAGAAAAATCAGCATATTAATCAAATAAGACAAACATCTGACCAGGACAAGTACTTTAATTAGGATGGTAAGATGAGTTATGATTATCCTGAAAAGAAGACGCTCGCTAAATTAACTCCCATTGGCTGATAGAGGGCGTCTAGAGTCTTATCTTGTTCCATGTCACTTCTGCCGCAACAGGCGATAATTACTACTTTATGTCTTCATGTCAGACTTACTAGTATGGTATATTTTGGATGGTTAGCAAAGTAAAGGCACGGTTCCAATTTGACACTAACAAGTTTGTTAAGCATGCCTGAAGTAACTTATGCCTTCAACTCTTCAAGCATAAAATGAAGGAAGGAATTGAAAGAGGCAGTTCAATAACAGTAAATCATAGACGTTTCAATCCACAAATGATCGTATCATTATCGTAGTGATTTAATGAACGATATAAATAGAGAAAATAATATAGTAAAGGAACTGAAATCATCAGATTAACGATATTATAATTGTCATAAGATGCTGCGGCAGTCTGCACTGTGCATTTTGAAGACTGTTTCAATAGTCAATTACAATTGTTTGTTCACTAAAAGGCTCATTTCAGCATGTTGTATTTGTTTTGAAATTTTACGACTATGCTGAAATGAAATCTTAAACGGAATACCTGAACTGTCCTTTAACCGTTAAGCAGGTGCCGAACAAAGTTATCCTCGACCAAATTTTAAGAGGAAAAACAACCATTACAAAATACAAACTACCCATTACCACTACTATCAGCAAAACTAACTCTAGGGAAAAAAAACTACGCATACACAAGTTGGACTTATGACTTTCTTCCCCGTCCATGCTGATCTCAGTATTCCTCTATTTATTTTTTGAAAACTTTGAATGAAAGTATTCCTCTACTATAATTGTTGGTTAAATGAGTTACTTTACCTAAATTAGAGCTGTGAACATATTCTTGCCAAAGTGTGGGCGTAGGGGTTCTCCATTCAGACACTTCAAGTCCAAGAGAAGATGCAATTACACGAACTGATGTCTGCAGAACAAATGATGAAATGACGCAAGATTTCGAGAAGATAACCCATAGTAGGAATTTGACTTGGAAAATCATCCATAGATTTGGACAAGGTTAGTTTTAACAGATCATGAAAGACCATATATAAATATTTATTACATAGAACTTACAGATTTTCCAACTCCAGTTTGTCCAGTGATAACAAGAGCGTTATTGTGAATTTCTTCCTGAATATAATAAAGAAGTAAATTATGTTTAGACCAGAACATTCAGAACTAGCATCACGAAACACAAATACAATAAATCGAAAAAAAACATCCTTTGAGGGGTTAATCATTTTTTTTTTAAAGATAGGGGTTAATCATTTTAACCATCATTTGCAAAACTTCTCCAATTTCACTGAACTGATTCTTAAAATTTTCAAGTGGTTAAAAACTTCAAATATATCTTAAGGCTTACTTCCCGGTTGACCCCCTAATTAGTGACTACTGACTAGTTCCCCGCCTCGCCCCTAATTTATGCTAAATACTCAGATGAGCCCCTTTCTATTGCCAATGCATTGACTAGAAAGTCAACATTCCACTAAAAGAAAATTAATATGAGGTAAAGTCGCACTTGTGTGTAAAGGAAGACAAAAAGTAAAACATCAGATAAACCTAAATCACCTTCGAGGTTCTCAACCTTTGCTCCAACCATGTTTTGACTTCTTCAAGCTGAGAGATAAGAGACAAAATACCAGTATAAATCTCACATACATCTACAGAAGTACAAGTCAATAATAAATCAAATAGATTCCATGAAGTACCCAAGCAGAAGAATATACATATGTTAATCAGAGCTCTTTAAGGGAAGAGCAGACTCCTTTTTCAATATACTTCACGATATAAATAAACGACAAAACAATAGTTGGAAAAGGAATCAAAAGCATAGTTTGATATAATATGGGTTAAGTTAAGACCTTCCGTTTCTGAACTGCAAGCTCCTCTAAGGATTGAGGTGAATATTTATCTACCCATAACTCCCTTTTGTGGCCGCTACACAGTGAACCTGATTCATGGTGTATCAAATTCTCTCAGTCGTAAAACTAAATAGATAAGAATGCCCTAAATGCAGCTACTGACATTTGTTGTTTAAAAAAGAAGAGGAAAATCAATAATGAGGAAAATCAAGAGGGTACCAGGGAGTTGTTTGGAAACTTCAAAGCCTTGATAAAAACCTTCACAGAATGAATCAAAATCGACCTGTGTAGTAGAGAGCAATGAAATTAGGGCTAAAAAGGTGGATACCAAGATTACCATTTTTAAGTGTTAAAAACACTACCGTAGGGAGAGGAGGGTCAGAAGATAGAAGAGAACGCCGAGTCCTCTTTGAACCACCAGCACCACCACTAGTGGCGGAACCCTTCTTAGAGTGCCGAGTAGAAGGAGGAGGAGAAGACCGTCTGGATTTCGACCTAGATTTGGAGGAGCTCCCACTTGATCGCGTATGATAATGATGGACTTCGTCCTCATTTTCAGATGAAGAGAGAACCAAAATATTCCTCTTCCCCATCAAAATTTACTTGAAATCTAATGAACAAACAGTAAACCCTAAATAACTATTTCAAATCACCATCCAACAATAACTTTATGAATGAAAACCTAGACTCTCGCATTTGAGGGTAATTGAAACCTAAAGCGCGCCAAAATTAATAGTACTAAGCTTCCCGGGAAATTGGGCAAAATGACCCAACACATGTCTTACTTTGGTCGAATGACTTTTTTTTTTTTTTAATGAATAACATTAAAAAACACACACTTATAAGGTTGTAGAGTAATGTGGAAATAAAAGAAGGTACAACATTCCAAATATTTCTGTGTCCATATCTACGACCCCATTTTGCAAGAGCATCTGCCTCAGCTTTGCATTCTCTAGGAACAAAGGTGAATATTATGCCTAAGAATTTGTCTTTGAGGTCCATAACTTGACGCATAATTTTTTTGGATTGCCAATGAAGTCCGACACTTTGACCATTGATGAAAAGTATTAGTGTTTGATTATCACTCTCTATATGAACGTGCGATATGTTCAACTGTATGACCCATAATATACTGGAGAGGATAGCCATGCTTTCGCATTCTTACGCGTTCTGGCATCGTACTATGTCAGCTGCTGCTATTATGAAGTTTGACTCTTCATCTCGAATGATGCATCCTATTCTGGCTGGTTCTGAGAAGGTGGAAAATGAGGCGTCGACGTTTAGCTTTAGGAATGGTGTCGATGGAGGTCTCCATGTTTGTTGCTTAGTTTTTTCCCTGTATTTGTTAATAATAATAGACTCGATCTTTAGTGGAGTGGTAGAGGTATTATTGATCCTGTCTATCAATTGTCTCGGATTAAGTTTGTTTGTGGTAAAATAATTTTCGCATCTAGCTTTCCATATGAACTAAAGAATTTTGGCGTACAGATTTGTAAGTTCCTCGTCTAAATTTTTCCATTGTTGTATTCAGTGATTTGTCGTGGTTATTTGATCTGTTTTAACCTGAAAGTGGAACCATATCGCTTTCGCGAAAGTACAATGTAGCATCACGTGGTCAAATGTTTCGTTTTCATTACAGTTTATACAAGAGTATGAGTTTCCAATGAACTTTCCGATTTTTTCCTTAACTGGTAAACTGTTCGTACAACATTTCCGTAGAAATAGTTTTATACGAGGGATCGTATTCATGTTCCAGATAAAAAAACCAATCGTTTTGATCCTGCATAGGGTTAGCACTTCCTATTCTCAGAAAATTGTACATAGATTTAATAGAAAAATTACCTGATTTAGTTAGCGTCCATGTCGGTTTATCCTCTTGGTTACTCTAAAGATTTATTGTCAGGATTAAGCTGCAAATGTCACTGTTAAAGCAATTATTCAAGGCACTTATATTCCAGGTATTGTTTGTTATGAGTTGGGCTACTCATTCTAGGTTCGACCCGTTTTGGTTAGTAATAGGAGGGGGTGATTAGGAATCCAGAAGTCTTGCCAGATATTAATTTTCTGACCTTTGTTGATATCCCACAAGACCAGACCCTCCATCTGATTGAATGGTTTTGTGATGGATTTCCAGGGCCAAGAGTGATTAGCTTTAGGTGGAGTGGGTTTACGAGACTTGGGGAAGTATTTTCCTTTAAGCACTTGAACCCAGACAGCTTGGGGATTGTTGATAAGGCGCCAGTTAATCTTGTTGAGGAAAGCCTGGTTGTCAAGAAGGGGAAGACGAAAACACAGTCCCCCAAGTTTTCGCGGCTTGCAGATGGCCGACCAGTTGATAGTGTGAAAGGTTTTGGATTTTCCCCACCAGAAAGTCCTTTGGAGGGACTTAATGCTGGTGCAAATGCCTTTCGGGATGGCAAAGCACTGCATTTGGTATCGGGGAACGGCCGTTGCGATAGTAGATAGTACTACCAAGCGACCAACTTGAGAGAGGAGATGAGTTTGCCATTTGGCGAGTTTGTTTTTTATTTGGGTAAGAAGATGTTGGAAAGCTTGCTTTTTGTTCCGGTCGATGAAGAGATTGGTGCCAAGGTATTTATCGCCCGCGAAAGAATGGTGAACTTTGAGCTCCCGGATGATCATGCGTTTAAATTAAGGGTGCGAGTTTTTTGAGAAGAAGATGTTGAATTTAGAATAGTTGATCATCTGCCCAGAAGCATCGCTGAATTCTTTCAGAATAAGCTTAAGATTGTAGATGTTGTAAAGAGAATTCTGCCCGAAGATAATACAATCATCCGCGAAAAGAAGATGATTGATAGTGAGATCAGAATTGGGAATAGGGAAGCCTACGAAGGAGGAATTGCTATTCTTTTTCTCTAACAGCCGACTGAGACCTTCCATGGCTATCGCGAACAGAAAAGGAGAGAGCGGGTCACCTTGCCTGATCCCACGACTAACATCGAAGTTTAAGCCAGGGTGCCCATTAATGAGAACCGCCATGGAACTGGTAGTGAGGCAAGTGTTAATGAGCTTAATCCAATTAGGGGTGAAACCCATCATTTTCATGACGCTCTCCAGATAGCTCCATTTTATACGGTCAAAAGCCTTGGACATATCGAGTTTGAGATCAAAATAGCTCTTCGCTTCCTTGATTTTCTTATAGGAGTGAATAAGTTTTTGGCTAATGATGATGTTGTCCGTAATTTGCCTACCTGGAACATATGCCGCCTGGAAAGGGGAGATAATATCAGTCAAGATCGGCTTGAGTCTATTGGCAAGAATTTGGGTGATGATTTTATAAGTGGTATTGAGCAGACTAATGGGTCTATAATCTGCGGGAGACTGAGGAGTTTTGGTTTTGGGAAGAAGACAGATGTGTGAAGGAGTTGAAGGAGATGTCCTTCAACCAAGGTGACAATGCAAACAATTTGTCGGATAGGACAATTGATGTGGAAGATCATCAAGTCCGATTGATTTAGGGATCGTAGAGTTGTAGCTAGAGACCAACTACGATCGTCGAATTACGAAGTAATTCGCGGCTAACTTCGATCGGATCCTACAACGGGTTACACATAAGAGTGACAAATTGATCTAGGATATGACTAGTGGGAGTGAGATATAATCATGGGAGTGTCCCATAAACATATCTCATAGGCCTAAAAAGGAATTAGGCAAAGATAGTACAAAAAGGCCAAAAACAGGGTTTTTGGGCCTAGACCGGTTCAGGTACTTCTAGGACTCGGATTGGGCTGAATTTTGGAAGGTTAGTTTCTGATATAATAAACATTATATTTGCCAATTTTCGTGGTGTTTGGGCACCTCCTCCTTAGGGAATTGAGAAAATACCAATAGTTGCTATTTTCGACTATTTCCCTAAATCTTATTCTAAAGGGTGTTTTAGGAAACCTAAAAGAAGGTGGATTCTTATTAGGGTTCTATATAAACACTCTTAGGGCAGAGAATAAGGTGTGGAATTTCTCTCTAAGCTTTCTTACTCTACCACATCAAGTAGAGAGGAGAAAGTGAGCTAATTCCCATTAACTATCTATCTAGTCAAGAAGAAAGGAGTTCTTCTTTTCCAACCACCATTGGTGTGCTAGCTATACAACAAGGTGGGAGATCAAATTTATTGCTCGTGTCCCAAGTAGAGGAGCTACACTTGAAGCTCTTGGTCTTCTTCAATCAATTCAACTAGTTCGAGGGAAAAGCGATTAAGGTAATCTACTATCTCCATTAGATTAATTACTAGTTTTGCATGTGATCCTGGGAATACTAGTGTAGACATTAGATGTCATATTTCCGCTATAAACACTAGTAGAAGGGTGTAAATCCCTACAATGTGCGTGTGATTCGACATCACAGCAGAGTAGCATCTCTAAAGAAGAGAAAGAGAGACCATCTGAATAATGTCTTCCTTGACAGTATCCCAATTGGCCTGGTAGAAGAGGGGAGGATAACCATCGGGACCAGGGGCAACTCCTGGTTTAAGAGAGAAAGTGGTCGTCCGGATTTCTTCCACCGTAGGGATAGCGATCAAAGCCTCATTTTGGGAGAGGGATATCTGAGGAGCGAAACACTCAATGGGGTTAGAAGACAAAGTGGATCCGACCATCGAGGAGATAATCTGGAGATGATTAGAAAAGACGGTAGAGATCTCAACCTCCTCATTCGTCCACGAGTTATCTTCCATTTTGATAGAGTAAATTTGATTTTTGCGGTTTCTCGTGGTGGCTTTCGCATAGAAGTATTGGGTGTTTCTGTCTCCTAAGTTGATATTAGCTATTCTCGACTTTTCCTTCCACAGGCTCTCTTGTTGGAGAAGAAGCGTTCGATCTGGGTGAAGGTTTCCTTGAATCTGTCCACATCCTTAATGGATTGGAGTTTTTGGGTGGGGATCTTGATATTATTATCAATGTGACCGAAGACTTCTTTATTCCACTTAGAGAACTTGATGGCAAGGGAATTGAGCTTGGTTTCGATAGGATTAGGACATCCAATTAGTTTTGATAAATTGAGCACAATTGGGGTGGGACATCCAGGTGCGAATGAATTTGAACGGTCGTCGCCCTAGAGAAGAGATGGTTTTGGTAGTGAAAAGGATAGGGTTATGGTCAGAACCAAGAGTAGGGAGATGGGTGAGTTTAGATTGGGGATGGATGGTGAGCCACTTGTAATTAACTAAAGCGCGGTCGAGCCTCTCTTGAATGAGGTTCTCTTTAAATTGTTTGTTAGACCAAGTATACGGGTAGCCCACAAAACCAATGTCATGCAGACCCAGATCATTTATGGTTTGTTTGCACTGAGAGATGGTCAGATGAGATGTTACTTTACCTCCCAGCTTTTCTGATTGGTCTAGGATGCAGTTAAGGTCTTCAATAACTAGCCAAGGGATATTTCTATCAGAGGCATGTTGGGCTAAAGTATCCCAGGGCTTCATTTTATTATTATTGTAAGGGCACCCATAGAAACCCGTGAGATTGAAGGTTTTATCATTTTCCGCTTGGGTGCCTTTAACGTGTATCATATTGCTGTCAGCATAAGTGACTTCTATGTCAAGTTGAGGGGACCAGAAAAGAGCTACCCCCCC
>BEHA01001707.1:174465-234492 GCA_002897215.1 Eschscholzia californica subsp. californica
CCCCCCGCTATATTAATCGGGTCGATCACATGTTTCTCGTATATGTTATTCAGGTTGAGAATCTTGCCGAGATTCGTGTTGATACATTTGGTTTCAGAAAGGAAGATGAGATCCAGATTATGTTCTTTAATGAGACGGCTAAGGTGTTTACGATTAGCAAAATTACCACAACCCCGAACATTTCAGGCCAAAACCGACCGGTCCATGGGTCTGAGGTCCGAGCTCGAGACCAAAAACCCGGGTGAATTAATTAGGGGCACAAAACAAAAGTCTAGGGGCACTAAACTTAAAGCCGGCCCCAACAGAAAGAGTCAAATAACACCCAACCACCTGTTGATCTCTGGGAAGTGAAGAGGTGCTAATACTAAAGACACTCAACCACCTATTGAGCTCTAGGACGAGAGAAGAAGCAAAGTCTAAAGGCCACCCACCAACAGGCCAAGCTGAAGTCCACCCTAAACTAATGACGCCCACCAACAGAAGAAGTCAGGGGACTCCTAACCAACTGTTGAGCTCAGAGAAGTGAAGAGGAGCTCAGTATAAAGGTCACCCTTCAACAGGGCAAGACTAAATCCACCCTAGGTCAAAGTGTGAAGGGCCAAAGTAAAAGCTTTACTTTCTTCTACCTACGAGAAGAAAGATGTAAACACCCACCGAATCTACAGATCCAAAAACAGAAGAGAATAACAGGAAGAATGTTACCACTGAGAACCAGATAAAGACTGCTAGAATAATAATGAGTTCTAACCGAACTCGACAAAAACTAAAAGAAAACAGCAAGATTAATATAATATAAGGAACAACAAGGTAGCGAAGTAAAGAAAACCAAACATAAACTAACAAAGGAAGAAGAAACTAAACACTAACAGTCTGATATTCTTCTCTTAAAGAGCTACTACAAACAAAGTGACTGAAACTGTGGTGTCTAGTACTGGCCAGTTCAGCCTACCACCTTAAATAACAAAAAAAGTCCAAATATGGACAATCGCCAACAGAGATGAGTATCAGACTATTCCCCACAAAACAGTAAACTTACTAACCAGAACACACAATACACTATACCTAAACACCACAATAACAGTACTAACATGCACACACCACATAACTAAACAAAGACAACAGAAAGCTAAAAAGGAAAACACCCAGGTATGGACTAGTGAGAAGACGAAATTGATAAGTGCAGCTTCATCCCTTTCCCCTGCATTAGTGATGATGTTAAGACTATGAGTGAGTAGCAATGATTCTTGTAAGAGTCTTCTTGCTTCCATATTCTCCAGCATAGTGGTATCCTCTTGAGGGTCCTCAATAGAATGATTTGAGGAACCAGCAGATGAGGGTCTCGAGTTGTCTCTAACTCTCTTCCCAGAAGCTTGAAAGAGCTGGTGAGGTGGGATGACCCCATGGACAGGTGAGGGAGGGGGAGCTAAGAGTTGTGGGGGTTCCAGGAGCAAGGTAAGAGAGTCTTCCATAATAGCTTCCATTAGTTCTGGGTTAGATTCATGCTCTTCATCAGAAGAGTTGACAAAGATAGGACAACTGTTAAGTGGATGCTCTACAATACGACATAATTTACATATGGCTCCTGGAAATTTCTGGTAACTGATCTTGATTACTTTCTCTCCATCTGAGAAGATTGGATTGATTACTGCTAACAAAGGGGACCTGATATCATACATAAAGTGAACTCTGACTGTGTTGTTGTTTACCCTACCAAAGTTTCTGGGTTTGATGCTAATAATCTTATCCATGCATCCAAAAATGAAGTCGAAATCTTCCCTGTTCTAAAGGGCTTGTGGGACTTTATACAGAGTGCATCTCATTGGTTTGAAGAACAAGTCGTCAGTTGAGTCTGTGAGAGGGAACACCACTTCTTTAAGCACTAACAGCATACCTCTTAGTATCCAAGAACGACCAAAGTTGAGAGCATCTAGAACAAACTGGCTCTTGGGTTTGATGAGAAATGTATTAACTGGACCTTCAGTAGGGTAGTAGTCGCAGTCACGGAAGAATCTGGATTAGGGGTAGAGCATCTTCTTGATGAAGGTAAGCCCTACATCATAGGAACATACCCATCGAGCAACAAAACCAGTATCAATAGGTTGTAGTTCCTGTTTGGATGATGGTTTTGTAAATTTAAGAGCCAATTTGCCATGGGTGGAGAGAGAGTATTGAAAGGCCATGAATGCAATGGAGTGAAAGAAAGCTGTAAAGTGATGGAAGAAGGTGACTGGTAGTGGCTAACAGATCTGGTTTAAATAGAGATGTGGAAGAAGGAAGAAGACGAAGAGATGTAGCCAAATTAGAATCATTGCTTAACATGCAGGGGACTTGGGAATCAGCTACACTTCAATACCGTCTACTCAACTGAAGTTGTAGTGACCGGTGACATACTCGATAGAGAGAGAGAAGAAGAAAACCAAAAGAGAAAAAACAAACTCGAAACCAGCAAATCAAGAAAAAACCAGCTAAATGGAAGAAGAAGAAGAAGAAGAGTTTAAGATTACCTTTACGTGTTGATAATTGCAGTTAGTGTGTCTCGAGTTTGAGGCGTTTTGATCGCGAGCTGCAATACGAAGTGATGCTCCCCCAATCCCTAAGGGTTCTTCACTTGGGAAACTAAAATCGCATTCTGGTGTTGCTAATTATTATTGAATCTTGTGTTAATCTTGGTAAGGAAGTGGTTGGAGAGTAATAAATGCTCCTTGGCTAGATTATCTTGGTGGATTTAGGGTTGAACAATCTGCAATCTAGGGTTTTGAATTGGGGATCTAGAGGTGAAAAGGAGAAGGGAGAAATCGCTTTGCTGACGTCATGGCGCTCTCTCTCCTCAAAAAAACCCCTGATCGCTTGGTCAAATGACCTTATTTTGAGATAACTGCAAAAATAACCTTATTTTAAATTTTATACCATAATTACCCCTTTATAAAAATTGAGTCTAGAAAATGTAGACTTCGATCTTTTTCGCAAGTCCAAAATCGAGTTGTTCCCTCCCTCTCGATCTAAGTTTCTCAATTCCTTTTTCTTTCATCTAGTTTTTCCACAGAAAATATAAAGATTTAGGGGTTCTTCTTCACCGATTAGCTAGGTTTCATCGATTTTCTTCACCGATTGGCTAGGGTTTTATCGATTTTCTTCATTGAAAATACAAAGTTTTCAAATCTCTTTGAATAACGTTTTTCTCTTGCAATCAATTGGGGTATTTCTTCATCGCTCTAGGTTTCATCTCACTAAGATTTTGAGGGTTATCTATGAGTTAAATAAATATCTACCTAAGTACTAATTTTAGAATGATAGCAATTCTGTCTAGACTTTGTGTGGGGACTTTGTCAAGAAGTATCTGTATGCAATTGGGTTTCACTTAAAATTGTTGTAACGTGGTTCCAATATACTGTACTATAGTCAAATATAACAACTAGTTATCTTTATTATTGTTTTTGAAACTATTACATTAGTAATAAGTGTGAAACGCCATGGGAGGTTACAACAATTGTGGAACTAATAATCACAATCATTGTTTTGTCATCAAATACATCATTAACTGGAATGATTTAGTCTCTGGTATAAATATCTTGTCATGCACCCAAGGTCTGACTTAACTCATCAACCCACGAACGTACTCAATCTCGATAGTGATGTTACAACTACTATGTTTCGGATGCCGAACCCAACCTCAATCGGTGACGTGTGATTATATATTTTCAGGGGATCTTTATTCTGCATATGAATCATAAAGAAAAATATTAGGTAAAAATTAAATGAAATAATTTGGGGGAGGTGAACCACGATAAGTCACCGTGACAATATCATTAGGAAGTAAAAACGGTCGAAACTTCAAGAACAATAACGGTAAACTCTCCTGTTAGGAGATATTACTACTAGAATGTATATAAAACAAAATCAATACAAATTGAACAACTAGTATTTAAGTAAAACAAGATAGACATAACATAATGCAACAACAGTCTAGACTCGTGCAGTAATAGTCTAGACTCATGCATCAGTAGTCTAGACTCATGCACCAGTAGTCTAGACTCATGCACCAGCAGTCTAGACTCATGCAGCGACAGTCTAGACTTATGCAACAGCTATCAATCAATCGATTCTTTTACTTGTGAACAAGACACATAAAAAGATATATCAATGACTTGTATGATAGTATCAAATAATAATTACTTCAAGCCAAAAGAGTCGATCCAATACATTTTCTTGAGTGTTCAACCAATTGATCATGAACTTACAACTATATGGATCGTCCACATTACCACTAATAATATGTCCTAGAATAATGATGACTGTCAACCAATGAAACTAATTATCTCTAAACTTATACCTTGAAGTTGTTAAGACGTCTATTGTAAATTAACCTTACGATCCATAGTAATTGTCGGAACATTGTGTATTCTCATAGTAAGGTAACCTTATGATCCCATAGTAAGAACAAACCTCAACAAACAAAAACACCACTCAATTAATTGGGGACTATTAACAAACACACGGTGAACATTGTTAAACAAAGTAACAAATGCATAAGATTAAGGTAAAACCTAGCCAAATTGACAAATCAACAACAATTAAGATGAATTTGACATACAAAAATATACAACAACCAAAACATAAGATAAAACAATGTAATCATGAAGCTGAAACAAGCTTAAACCCTAGCAAGATGAAAATACCTAAAATTCTATACGAAACCAAACAAACAACACATAATATGAAACAAAGTAACAATGAAGACGAAATTTCTCAAAATCCTAGCAAAGATGACCTTACCACAACTATAGAAGCCCTAACCGAGCAAAACTTTTCCTAAATTTTCGTTGAAGAACAAGAAGAGATTTTAGATTGAAACCCTAGAAAAGTGGAAAGATTCAAAATGCTTCAAGAGTTACACTCAATTACGACGATTTCATCCAAAAATTTTGAACAAGAAATGGTGGAATGGATTAGAGATGAAATTTTGAACAAGAGTTGTAGAGAGAGATTTCCCTATTCTTGGTTATGACTTGTGGACTTTGGAAAATTCGGAGTCTAGACTTTCTAGACTCTAATATGTATAGGAGGGTAATTTTGGCCTAAAATGCAAAGATTAGGTTATTTGAGAGGTTTTGAAGAAACTTGGGTCATTCCAACAAAATTCCCTTGGTCAAAGGTCATTCCACCTATTATTTTTATTTTTATTTTTATTTTTTTAAGGAAAGCCATATAAACTGAAAAACAATTACAAAGTTGAGACCTAAAAAAACTAAAAGACCGACTTATACATATGTCCACAGTAAAAAAAAAGGACTAAAATGTAAAAGAGTTAACGATATTGGTACTAAAGACAAGGCTTCAGAAAGTAGGGGGTAAACAAGAAGCGGGCAAGTCGTGGGCGGCATGGTTGCAACTTCTGTGACAATACACCGGCGACACATGTCTATGTCGCGGGGCTACTCTTAGGCTGTTGATTTCTTGATTAAATCTCTAAGGCACCTTCGGATCGACGACCACGATTAGCTCGATGAGAACCCTAGAGTCTCCCTCTAATATCAATGTCGTTAAACTCAGTTGTTCTCCTAACTCCAGGCCTAGCCAACACCCTTCAGCTTCACTGTGGAGAGGCGATCGGGGTTCAAAACATCTAACATTTGTTTCGATCGTACTTCCCGACGAATCTCGAGCGATTGCTGTTCCTGAAGCATGTGTTTCCCAGTAGGATCCATCAAAGTTTATCGTTATTTTACCTTGGGGACACCAGATCTCCATCTGCAAATCATTGTTAGAAATGGAAAAATCAAAGAGATTTGGAACATACCTTAGTACATCTTTCGTTTTCCACCAACACCCGGGGAGATCAATTTCTTTCTGTTAGAATATCAACTCGTTCCTCATCTTCCACCACTGCCAGTAAAGATAAGTTAACACATATCAATTCTCATTTCCATTCGTTGTCTGATCCACACGTTCTACGGACCTGAGGTACATTCTGAACTCTAGTCCCTATTTGACTAAACCAAATGAATATTAATTTTTACACCAGGTTCGTCAGATTTAACCAAATACTTTTACAAATGACTATCTTGGCCATTTACAAATCACACCACTTTATAATATCTCAATTACAAATTACACTAGGTTTTCGAAAAAAAAAAGTCAAAATGGCCAGATTTTGACATGTCGATCTATGGACATACTTCACCCAAAATTTGGTTGTTTTTGACCGTTTGAAACCTTCCCTTTCCCTATTTAAACCCATCAAACACCCCAAAACTCCGATCCTACCTCCTCTTCCCCACTACCATCAATAAGCATAACTTAATTTTAATGACTTCTTCAACTTCATCAAATGTGTATCAAAATGCAAGATCTGGACAAGAGGCAATTTTTTTACTGTAGCTCTTTTAATTTATTACGTGATTATCATTTTTTCAATTTTCAAAGAATTATTATAACTGTTGTTTAGGTTATTTGTCAAATTTGCGATCAATATGGACATTCGGTGCTTGATTGTTTCATGGATGTTTTCAAGACGCACAAACAACAATTGCAATGGAATTAGGAAACTGATGGTATCCGGCAAACCAAATTTATTTGGTAGAAAATTACTTACTTGCGAGTTTCCATGAAACTTTCTAGTTTGGTTTAGGAAGTAGGTACTTTATATTCATTGAATCTAGCCCGATTTCAATGTGTGCCATCCCTCATTCTCGTGCCATTCGCATGCCCATTGTGGCGTAAGTGGGAAGCTTATAATGAGGTAGCTCGCAAGTAGGCCACCGCGTTTCTTTTTGTTCTCAGATACTTCATGAGTTTAGGTCATCCTTTGAGGCGTCCTAAAATGTGACCGGATAACATCATAACCGTTATTTGGTCCTGCAAAAAGTAATTTGATCTGATCCGACAAGACAAAATGTTAGTGTCATATTACAGTCATATACAAAATTTGTCTTGTTTGGATGATTTTAGTCGGTCCAAATAACAGTGTTTGTATCTAAATTTGATAGAGTTATCTTAGATAACTATACTTTTTTTTGTTGTTGAAATTAGATAACTATACTTAGATAAGATAAATTTTGAATCATTTTTTCTCTATAAACATACGAACTGAGATTTTGATTAGTGGTAAGGACTTATTATCTAAGAGAATTTCCAATTCAACAATAATCTTAAAAACTATGATTGTCACATACAAGGGCGAGCTAGGATTTTAAGTTAGTCCGGACTAGCCTAAAATTATTTAGAGAGCAAAATTTTCATTTCTAGTGTATATGTTCGATCTTACAAGTAGTATTTTTGGAAGCAATTCTTTGTCAAATAAAATATTTTTCTATTAATATTCTCTCATATATGGTGTCATTTCTTCACAAATCGTAGATCTAAAATCGGAGTTTACCATTTTGTCCAATTATACTCCAATTTGGTGATCTTCTTAAGAGGAAATCTAACCCCAGATTAACAATATTTGGTCCACAAAGTTATGGAACCTAGGTACAATGACTTTTTCCCAGTCCCCTATAATGTTAGGGGACCTAGTAAGGAACATGGTTCATTTTCTTTCTTTCATAATGTCTCTCGACATGGAGACATTGGATCCAACACCACTACTACCACTACCCCTCCATCGTTCTTACCATTAGTTGATTGTGTTTGGAGATGTGTTAACAGTTCTTACACAGGCTAAAAGGAGTAAGACATGCAATGTAGAAGATGCATCACACTTGGGACCAGTTACTTCATTAAAGGATCAGAATTTCCCAGTCACCGATGAGGCAATAATATATCACCACGGTTCACAATCTAATCAACTGGCATCAGTCGCCCACCAATCCACATCCAATCTGGTGGAACGATGACGACGCACTTTCAAACGGTCTTCCAGACAGATCTCGGAGGACAACACTGCAGAAAGGATCACGGCAACCCCAATGTCGATGGAACCATGAATTGTTTTGCATGGAATTGTCGAGGGGTTAGGAACCACCCGACAAGGGTTACTCTCACAGCGTTCCTCACATCCATAAAACCAGATTTAGTTTTCCTTTCTGAAACTTATTTATCTACTATTAGTGTTATGCCATCTTGAATTTATTTTGGACTTAATAATTATCACATTGTGCCATCAGTAGATCCTAGTGGAGACCTTTTCTGGCCCGACCTCCAAATTAGAATTCAGACAGTTGTTAATCCTTTAAGTTGTATTGGGGACCTTAACGCAATAGCTTCCCACTCTGAAAAATGGGGTGGTGCATGTTCAAACCCTTCCGTTTCAAAATTTCAATCCTTTTTAAATCCGGCAGGCTTAATAGACTTGGACTTTAACGGGTCGGGTTTTACCTAGACAAATAACAGATTCACCACCTTATTAGGGAACGACTAGATCGAGCCTTGTGTAACACAGACTGGCTTCTACACGGTATTCCATCTTCCCCGCTACAATAGCGACAACGCCTCGATCCTTCTCAAACTCAGGACTCAAGGTAGAGTTTTGGAGACTATAAATCGTTATGAAATACATTGGACTGCCCATTCAGATTTTAAGGAAACTCTACAAAATGTTCTTACTGTTGACATTAAATCAAGAATACAGGAAAAGATCATATTTCTAGAGCTACAGAGAACGATGGTTGAGCAAAGATCTAAACTAAAATGGGCACAGAACGGCGATCTTAATACGAGAGCATTCCACACCTCGATGACCCAACGACGCCAGAAACAGGGGCGACCCAAACATTTTGGAGGCCCCAAACGGGGTTAAAAATTGGGCCCCTATACGTTTAGAAATTTTTTTGGAAAAAAATGCTTACAGGTGGAATCGAACCCTTCCTTTCTTACACATAAAGTCTTAATCATTGAATCACAACTCAAGATGTGTCATAAAGTAGTTTAGAATGTTATTATTGTTGGACAAACTGACACAAAAATTCAAAACCTTTAGGCCCTCCATCAAGTTGGGGCCCAAAGCGGTCGCTTTGGCTGCTTTGGGCCCGGACCGCCCCTGGCCAGAAGAATTGAATACTACAATTTAGTCAACATTCGGGGGCTCTTCTCACATATAACAAGATATAGCATCTAAACTAGTAGCTCATATTCAGAATTTGTTCCCGAACAGGGCCTATCGGCCTTATCCCAACCGACATATTACATGCATATAGAGCCCTATCGGTCGAAGAATTGGACTCCAGGATACCAACCGAAGAAGAAATAAAGCAAGTGGTAGTGCATATAGGTTCAGCTAAAGGCACGGGTCGGGATGGGCTTCCTTGCCACTTTTACCAACACAATTGGGACACAGTAGGGGGGTGCTGGTCACTTACACTTGCACCATCTTCTCTACGGTAATTTTGAAGCCGAAATTAATTATACCACCATTGCCTTAATTCCCAAGATCAGGTCTCCGAGAATGGCCTCAAATTTTCGACCAATTGCTCTTTGCAATACAGTATACAAATTCATCACTAAAATCATCGCAAATCGCATCAGACCTTTTCTAGAAAATTGCATAAGTTGGACTCGGAATGACTTTGTACCAGACCTTCAAATTCTAGACAACATTATAATTAAGCAAGAATTACTCCACTATATGCATAGATCACAGGCCAAAAAAAAAAGTGGTTTCGCCTTAAAGATTGACATGGCCAAGGCCTATGATAGGGTCAGTTGGCCATTCCTCGAAACTATTTTAATGGTTACAGGCATAAATGGGCCATCATTGGGCCTAATAATGAATTGTGTGACTGCTCCTGGATTCAACAAATCAATGGCGGTCTCTATGGGGATTTCAACTCATCTAGGGGACTTAGGCAAAGGTGTCCTCTGTCACCATACCTATTCATTCTTATGGCCCAGTCTTTGTGTTATCATTACTAATTATTCCCTGCCACAACATGAATCCCACTAATGACAAAAGAAAATGGCAAGTCAAACACAGCTTAGTAATAATACTTCCAATGTTTTCATCAAAAAAAAAAATAATGCTTCCAATGACTCAGAATGTTGTTTTCCAATGACTCCCGACCACAGAAAAAAAAAATAGTACAAGAGCGACTAACAAACGTCGAAGCCCTTACAAAACAAGGAGCCCCATGCAAAGCAACAGTGAACGCCCCAGGACAACATAGTTTCGGTGTAAAGCTGAATACTTGAGTATCTATAGAAGGACAAAATTCAGAGATAACTACAAAATCAGAATGTGATCCTTACCAACAATGGGTAGGAGTGATCCTTTTCATAGTTCGGCCAGGACTCATCGCCATTTAGGAATTCCTGATGACGCAACCAAACTTCTTTATCGTAGTTTTCAGTTACACTAAAATGCAGACCGATCTCGTTCAATTTCTCTAGAAACTTGTCCAGAGAATTTCCTCTTTTTGGACAAAGAAATATTGCCTCAGAATCCTCCGAATGTTTAAGCAAGGATTTAATCGTCCGTGCCAGGCCGTCATGGAACTCCTTGAAAAAGGTGCTGCAGAGCAGGTATATATGTCAGGATTTTAGTGGAGCATGCCTAACACCCAGCATAACAAAAATTGTCTCAAATGCTTTACATAATCATGATCTATATAATCTGTAACAATTCCTGTATAATAGAAGGACACATGAACATTTATGAATGTTGATGGATACAATGAGTGGAGTACATAAAAAAGGTATCTCGAATATTAACAACAGACTCATAAGATGCAAGTTAGTCAACCAATGAACACAAAGGTCCACTAAACGTCGATCAAACCCACTCCCCTAAGAGTCGGCCAAATAAGAAACAAGGAAGTCTGAACGTTTAAATTTTTCTTAGATGTTATTTGTCTCCAAGTCTTTGGGATCCTTTAGATCAATATCCCTCCTTTAATTATTAGAACTCTAGTTGATTCCAATTAAAAATACAAATATACAATTATATTTCAGGTTTATGCAAGTATTTCAATTATTTTTCATTATTTCTTCGAGTTCTTATTGAGGCTTTATATTTTATTTCAAAGTGTAAACCTTTCTAGACGCTTTGAGAGAAAGGAGGCTTGAAAGTTATCGAGAGTACCAGTCACTAGCGACAATGATATCGAAGGTGCTCAAGATATCTGAGACTGGCTTCTCATTCCAATGCAACATCATACACGTCACTTTTGTATCAGAAAATGATGCAGAGTTCGCTTTTATATTATGCTGAAGATCTGAATGTTAAGAACTTGACAACAAACTAGGGCAAGCAAATACAAAAGAGCGAAAAAAATAAAACAACACAAACAACGATACTGTATAAATAAACAAAACCCATGTAACATGAATACTTATTTAGTGTTATGGTCGTGTTGATACTTGATATGGATAGTCGGATACTTGACGAATACTGATAGCTACTTCAATGAGTATAAGTAAGATACTCTACGGTCTACATGCATATAGTTTACACTTGTACGAAACGGAGTATTAGTTTAATGTGTTAACATAAAAATAAATGATCGGATAACGAGGAAAATTCTCATTTTCGGATTTTTAGGTTGCCATATCCAACACCTTGTAGCGCTTTCGCGTACCTATACCATTATAGGTTTCCATGTCACATAAAAAAATAAATCAAGCAAGAGCTATGTAAACTGTATGAACTATTCCAATGAATTGGTCAAAATGACTTCGAGGCATTTCGACCTACAATTTTACAATGTCATGGGCAGATAGGTTGCCTATAATTTGTAAGTATCTCTGTCACAGACAGATGTATGAATAAGCTAGGAGAACAATTTAGTCATACATACGGTGAAAATAATAAACACACATGAATCAAAGATAAACCATAGCCTAATTGAGAGGATACAATCAACAACTTGAGGATTTCCATCAGATATTACGACCTCTAACGCATCAGTGCTTGCTGCAATGACTAATCCAGCTAATCCATAGCCTGCTCCAAGCTCAAGGATTCTTTTGGACCTACAAAAAACCGGAAACGACAAAAGTTAAGTTATGTAAGTCCTTAATGAAAGTAAACTATGCAGCAAACAAGGATAACGAAATAAGGAAAAGCATATGCATGACAATGCATAGAATAAAGTTAAAAATAAAAACAAAAAACATCCAAAAAAAGACCTAAATTTTTCTGCATGAGACAAGCAATAGTAAGCAAGGACATCTTCTGATGGCCAAGGACCTGCACAAGACAAACGTTAATAATTAAGCATATCACAATCTACCATGTTAAGAAGGAAACATTCGTATATTTTTCGGAAGTTGGGAAAACTTACCAAATTTGCAGAATGTATGCAAATAACATGTCTCGATTCAAAGTAAAGTTAATGAAAGTTCAATAGTTATTACGATACGCAAGTTTCTAATTCACTACTTTGATATGTTAACTCATAGTAGCACAATAAGAATTACCTTGATGCACTTGAAGAATCAATAGATTGGACGGCTTACACTATGTGAGCACGTTCAGTGTTTCAATAAAAATTCAAAGCACTTTTGAAATTATGCAAGTGGGTTAAGGATCAGCTACTAACTCTCGAGTACATTGGGAGATCTGGTTTATATATAATTGGGATATGCAACTTTATATTAAGTTGAGTATACAGATATAGAGAAGCAGAAAAATATAAGCAGCATAAGTAGTTGACCTAGCATAGATGAATTGACCTCTTTCCCTCATCCTCACTTTTTCTCAAATTTCAAGCATGAGAGATGTGCTCAGATCTCTACAGGCTCGAACAGATCTTTTGTGGTTCATTCCCTTTTCTCTCTTGTTGGTTTTCTCTCTCCCACTCCAAGAACTAAGAAGTGAATAACCCTAAACCAAATTTAAAAAGAAGCACTCCTACACAAAAATAATATCTTCTTTATCTTCTCGTCTCCCTATGTCTTCTAAGAAGTCAACAATTGAATTGAATGCCTCATCTAGCGTCCATTGACACGATCCAAACTGGCGGAGTCTTTTGGATCATTCGGGAATCATCTTGGATCGCCTCCGGACACAAGGCAAGTCCAGAATTACTCATAAATCATAATTGGGGATAGATATGCAATGGTATGAAAATGATCCAATTCATCTATAACTCGTTTTGCTTGTCTGTTTCTAAGAACAAACACGTATGCCTACTACAAAAATATTTATAAAAGAAAATGCTCACCTAACTAGGTTAAGTAAAAGAAGAAGGAACCGCGTGCGTGGTATTGAAACTTACAAACAAGACCGGTGTTGTCAATGTTATATCTGTTACAGATATCAAAATCAGTGAGGTTGAGATGGTTGTTTACTACCCTTTGGCTGCAAAATATAAAAATGATAAACTAATGAAAATTGTGAAGAGATGATGATGATATCTGTAAATGAATTAGGGAGATTCAAGGGTGTGAGAGAGTCTCACTCACCAGATGACAAGTGAAGAAGAAGGTTTAGGGTTCAAATTGGGTAAAGTATAGGTTACATGGACATCTTTATGCTCATCCTGTTTTTTCATTATATCTTGATGAGACTGTTGTTGGATGATCAAATTGAATCCCTTACAAAATGTCTTCCTGGAAATATGCTCCTCTTCAAATGACTTCCCACTACCTATCCTAGTAGGAGAATGAATGTTTGTTCCATTAGAAACAAATCAAAATCAAATCAAAATTTAGAAACAAATAAAGTTGGAAGGGAAGATTCAGTCCATAGAAATGAAAACGAACCTCCTGAGTCTGTTGTATGGGGAGGGGAGGGAGAATGTTTTCGAGATAGAAATGCCTCTCGAAGAATCCCCCACCTCAGAGATGACGACGACGACGAAGATGGACGACTTCTATTTTCCATGATTCTCTCCCTCCCTCTTTCTCCTCGAGCGAACGGGCTAAAGAACAGTTCCTCTGCCGGGCAGACGGACGTCAACTGCAACTCGAGATAAGTTAGACTATCGTCGAATTAAAACCCCAAAACACTCTTTCCACTCTTTTTCTCCCCTTCTATTTGTGTCTGTCCAAAGTTGTTTTTTCTTTTGTTAGAAAAAATTAGAGAGGAGAGTGTCTGTGACAGTACTTACTACGTAGGCAGGTGTAGGGATGGGTGTCGTATTTCAAAAAGATGTTTCATAAAGATCCATTCATAAACATTCCCACCATTAAACTAACATCATTACTTCAACAAAAAAAAACTAACATCATTCGACAAAAACTAACATCCATTTGACAAAATCATTCACAAAAAAAATACATCAACTAATGATGGTAAGATAAAAAAAAGTACTAAAATCAGTACATATAGAGATAATTTCACTATAATTTTCACAAATGTATACCCATAGTAAACACGAATTACGTAATTTGTTGAAGAAATTGAAGTTTTAGAATAATTCACAAGAAATATGCAGTAAAATGGAGGTTGAACTCTACAGATTTCATCAAATAATCGATTTTCACAAAACTATAGAGAGTAGAGAGAGAGAGAGGACCTGCAGTTGAAAATGATGGATTTGAAGAACCCTAGCTGAACCTGGTGATGAATGCCTTTGCAGTTGTCCGAGAGAGAGAGAGAAAACACTAGTTACTTCCAGAGAGAGATAACCTGCTATCATGCCATTATCGAGAGAGAGGTTCTGTTGATTTGGGGGCAAATGGGAGAACTAGGGTTACTTCTCCAAATTTGATGCCGTTAGAAACGCCCCCCATTTCTCTTGAAGGCGCCCTTTCTAGGGGAAAATCGATTCTGACACATGCGATTTATTATTTAGCAGATTAGGTTCCCACCCCGCCCAACGGCCGGGGTAGATCCTTTTTGGCTAACGCCGTTGTAGTAAATCACAACAAAAATACATTACAAAATAAATAAATCAAAAGACTACTATTCACTTCTCCAGATAAGTAGATTACCAGGAGCGTCCCCAGAAATACACGCTTAATGAGCTTACACGGTGACCAAGCCCATGAATTAATAACTAATAGGTCCGACCCATTAAGCTCCGGGCACCCCGAAGTAACGCCAAAATACACAAGCACTTCCAACCCTGGATAGAGAGGTCAGTCCTCACCTCTTCAGCGGACCTCCCGCCGTGTATCCGTTGAAGAAACGTTACAATCATTCAAGATGACAATATCTCGGATATGCCCGTTAAGGGGTTACGATATATGTATTTATGGTGACAACCCATGCGTTACCACCATTAAAGACGACGGTTCATCACCGGGTAGCAGTCGACCACCAACACTATAAAAGAACCGGGAGTGAGATGATACACATCATCGAGTTTTCAACTAAAACACCCGATCATCTGGTAATTGGCTAACACATCTAGCTTCCTACTAAAAGACCCTTGCATCTGATTCCCCAACGACCAACTAAGAACTTACTTGCTCTTTGATAGAGTGTCGCTCTCTCACATAATCCGTCTTTCTCCTCTTATTCAAGTGTTATCACAATCTTACATCAGGACTTTATCAAGGACAGGACCTTGAGGAAGCAAACATATATTTTCTCTCTCCTGCAACCACTTTATCAAGGGTTCGACTGCTTTGTCAACAAAGGTTTGCCTACTTTATCTCTCCTAGAGGTTAGATCCTTAAAAGCTTTCCACATCACCCATGTGATTCTTCATAAGTACATACCACTAGACGAGGCAAACCTCACCAGTGCTATTTTATCCATAAGACAGATCTCACAAGTACTTTCATATCTTCTCTCTCTCTCTCCAAACAAGTTAGTCTACGAGATCGAGCCCTAGCCACTCTACGAGGCGTGTCTAAACTCCGACCATTATCCAACCAACGGTAACATTTCAAAGATATCATTCACGTATCTATTACCTTTCTTGCAAGCTTATTGACTTGGCCGTCGGAGCCCCCTTAGGCCGGCACCATCCCGGTGTCCCTTAAATCTTACGGTCACGTGTGTTTTTGACTCTTGCCACAGGTTAAGTCCAAAGACGACGCCGATGCCTGCAAAAATAGTAACAGGTGAAGGTTTGATTTCCGGTCAACGACCCGGTCCTCTTGACTTCTTGACCCACGATCTCGACCCCTCACATTCGTGACCTTTTCTTCTCACTTTTTCCCACTTTCCCTCGAAAGTGGGAATTTCATCACTTATGTTTCAATGGAGAAAGATTTTCTGTGTTCCAGCTTAACTGATTTTACTCTCTCTAATACTCTTTATCTATCTCGAATGACTTGTTCAAATGAAAACAGAAAACGAATTAAGTTTCAACTTCTAATCTCTGTGTAACGCGGGAAGGGAAGGCGGAAAAAGGCGCCACGAGAGATAACCGACCAGATTAAAGGGTTTAGTCACCTCTTTTAGTGGGCCAGTAAACCAAGGTGGGTAATAGATCTGAAGGTAAAAAATGTATCAAAATTTCAACAGACGACCGGATTTGTCTCCGAGTTTGTCCCAGTGAGCAAAAAAGTTTGCGTTTTATATAATAGATTGTTCAATAAAACTACGAAATACAATTCGATGAGTTTTATTAGGAGATGTAGATGAAGCCATGGCTTAAATTAGGTAAGGAGAGTCATAAGTAACGAAATTATCGGATTTAAGATGTGTTTCTTGATTTAAATTCTCCATTGAAGGAAACTTAGTTAATTATCAGGGTTTTTATCAGGGTTTTGAATATATTGAAGATCAGAGTTTCTGACTTTGTTAAATTGATTCTAGTAAGGTGGCATCTTTCTCTCATAAATAGAGGACAATAACCGGTAAGACTAACATTTTGATATATAATGTTTGAATTGTAGTAATATTTTAAGAAAAGAAGAAGGAGAAGAGAGAAATTTCTTTTCTTTTAGGTTAGGTCGTCGACCGCCCAAGAAGAAAGAGGTAGCATTTCCTCTTAACTATACGTGGTAACTTGTTTTCACCTATTCTTGTAAACAAAATACATTGGCTTTAAAAAAAAAAATTTGGAGGGAAAATCTTATTCTGAGTAAGCGGCAAAATGGAAAAGTGAAGAGAAAGTGATAAGCAGAAAGAGGAGAGAGAAAGTACCTATCTATTTCTACACATGGCGGAACATGAAGACGGAGCCACTGAGGAGATGGAACAATTGCTGAATATGGGTTTCCCTCCTGAATTGGCTTCACAGGCTTTGACAGCCACTGGTGGTAAATCCACCATTGAAGCCACAGAATGGATTCTTCTTTCTCAGTCCCACAAACACAAACAACAACCATCAACATCTCCAAACCCTAACCCTTCTCCTATCCAACCCAAACTCGATCGATTCTTCAGTTCCAAATCTCGTTCCCCACAAACCCCATCTACCCAAAACCAACCTCCCCATCCCAAACTTAATTCAATCTCATCCTCCCCACTCTTTCACATCAACAACAAACGACAAGAAAATGGTGGTGGTGGTGGTGGTGGTAAAGAGGAGGAGGAGGGAGAATCTTCTATGCGGAAGCGGCCCAAATCATTGCCATCCCAACAATCTTTCCTCCTTCAACAACCCTTGGCCGAGAGGATGCGACCTCGCAGCATTGAACAAGTATTAGGTCAAGACCATCTCCTTGGTAACAATTCATTCCTTACCTCTTCACTAACTACTACTTCACAGAGATTGCCTTCCATCCTCCTCTGGGGTCCTCCTGGTACTGGTAAGACCTCCATTGCTAGGGCTATTGCCAATTCACCCTCCTTATCCCTTTCTTATCGATTCGTTTCTCTATCTGCTGTTACTTCTGGTGTTAAGGATGTTAGAGAATCCGTCGAGGAAGCTAGAAAGCTTAAGAGTAAGAACAAAATATGCACTGTTTTGTTTATCGACGAAGTTCACAGGTTTAATAAAGCACAACAAGATTCCTTCTTGCCTGTGATTGAAGATGGGAGTATTGTCTTCATTGGGGCTACTACTGAGAACCCTTCCTTCCATTTGATCACACCCCTTTTGTCTAGGTGTAGAGTTCTCACTCTTAGACCCTTGCAACCGCATGATATTGTGACTTTGCTCAAGAGAGCTTCAAATGATGCAGAGAGAGGTTTAGCTAGAAGTGTAGCTGTTCAGGGGGTTGAAATAGAGGTGGAAGAGGAAGTTTTTCGTTTTCTATCGTTGCATTGTGATGGGGATGCCCGTGTTGCGTTGAATGCCTTGGAAATCTCTGCGACAACAGCAGCAGCACGGGAGATCAATGGCAACAAAGGATCAAATACTGTGATTAATGTAAATGAAGAAATTGGGGTTGTTCCCTGTACGAATTTGGTTACTATCACCATGGATGACGCAAAAGAAGCTCTACAAAGTAAACACATTGCTTATGACAAGGATGGAGAAGAACATTACAATCTTATAAGTGCACTTCATAAATCAATGAGGGGGAGTGATGCCAATGCGGCAATTTACTGGTTAGCTAGGATGCTAGAAGGAGGGGAAGAACCACTCTATATTGCTCGTAGACTTGTTAGGTTTGCTAGTGAGGATGTTGGATTGGCCGACCCAAGTGCTTTGAATCAATCAGTGGCTTGTTACCAGGCTTGCCACTTTATTGGGATGCCAGAATGTAATGTGATACTTGCACAATGCGTTGCTTACTTGGCTTTAGCTCCTAAGTCTGTTGCTGTTTACCAGGCGATAGGGGCGGCACAGAAGGCGGTGAAAGAATCAGCGGGGCAGAATGAAGCAGTGCCTCTCCATCTGAGAAACGCACCAACAAAGCTAATGAAAGAGATTGGTTATGGGAAGGGCTATATTTATCCACCTAGTGACCCATCATCGGCCTCGGCCCAGAGTTATCTGCCCTTATCTCTACAAGGTTACAAGTTTCTGAACTGGCCAAACTAACAATCCCAAGGTTAAGAAATTGCTTTTGTTTGTTCAATATTGGTAATACTCTGACAAAAATTTTGTGTTTCACAGGATACACCTTCTTTTAGATATTTTACTGCAGAGAAAAATGATGCTACTGCCTGTTGTTTTTCTGTCCATATTTGTTTTCTGGCAAGTGAAAGAGTTCGATGTCTGTTTTTGTATATCCAAATCATTGTCGAGCTACTTATAAAAACGCAAAGGTCTAAATATACTGCTTAATTGAGGAACTGTGAAATTATTGTGTTAGAGAAATGAGTTGTGTCTGCTTTGCCTCATCAAACAAACTATTTAACAGACCATGGTAACTTTCGTAGCTTCTCCCTCTTTCATAAAATGGAATATAGTAGTTTGCCACATTGGTTTGTAAATACAATTCTTACAGGTAAGCTATCCATAACTGTTGGTTGTTTTCCATCGTCATCCTATCAGCAAAATTAATATTGATCCCAATGCAGGCTCAGATGCTGCAAATGAGAGCGCTTGCCAACGAGTAAACGCTGAGAGGGGGGTTTGGGTATTTGTTGAGATCATCATGCCTTGCCAATGAACTGTACTTAGAACAAGAGAGTCGAATTAGGAGGAATGATACATGAGCCTACACAACCACCACAATAATTTAAGGTAAAGACATAAGTTATGATGTAATAATGGGAGACCCGCCACATATTTCTATTACCTCCTTTGCAGCCTGCCCGCCCCTCTTACTCCATATCCAAGTTCTGGTGGAAGCTTCAAACTATGTTTACCTCCTAAATCATCGAATAGTATCAAACATTAGACAATACAGTCTCTTTATCTCTTTGTTTAGTCATGTACGAATGGTTTGAAGTCATCAATTTGATAAGTATAACTAGAGGATAGACTATAGAGAGTTCCAAAGAGATTTTGAAGAAATTTTGTACCTGGAACCATGGGCGGAATTCCATCACTACCTAGAATCCCCTGATCCCAACCTTTAATCACCTGCAATGATGATCCTGAGCAAACTATTCACATTTGAAGAAGACTTTCTGAAACCATTTCAAGGAATGGAATCAGTTCTGATTAAAAAATCTATGTTTTTGTACAAGTAAAATTTAAACCTTGTATGGATTAATTAGGATGTGGTACATCGGTGTAATACACCAAGAACAACGACGACGACGAGAACAACAGAAGACGAAGAAGATATCTCACCAACGGCAACACGAAATGTAAGTGGTTTCCCACGGCTATAGCTGCTATCGAATATCACTCCGTTCTCTAGTTTCCCTACGTAGTGTGCCTGCAAAATGTAAATAAACTTCAATTATATCAAACAGCTAGAGAGGAGTATATCAATTTGCAACTAGGTATTTTTGTTGTAGTAGAGGAGTTGGTGAACTTGCCTTAACGAGTTGGCCTTTGGAAGGCTGAGGACCAGTGCCAATGACTTGATCGATCCAGATGAGGTGAGACCGTGAGAGTGAATTCCTCCTCCTCCTGCTGTGCCTGTGCAGCTGCTTGCTGTGGGTGTCCAAGCACCAGCTGAAATGCATCAACTGCACCCAACAATAATCCGAATCGGATGGTCAATTCTCTCTTCCTTAGTTGCTTATTCTCTTTTACTGTTAATGGTCAATTACTTAGCTGACACTATAAAACTAATTGAACTTAGAGAGTCTTGAGATCTCTCTAATAAATGTTGCCACATCATTTTAGAGATTGAAATTGAGTTTCACATTTGAGATGGTTTTCAAATAAAAAGTAATTATTTTTTTTTATTAAATGACACTCTGAGTTCTAGATTTAAGCTTGGCATTGGAGGTGCTCCAAAATTTGTATTTATTGGCACCCCTCATGAGAGCGAGTGTGGAGAAAATGGCTGCCAATAACATTTTGAGGGGGCACTTTTAAATTACCCAACAACATTTTCTGTAACTGCAACAAAAGAACTCCAAATTTGCCAACAATCGCTAGCCCAGTTGGTAGTGCTGCTAGTGCATCAGCAAGCTACAGTTGTCGAATGGCACACCGACTTGAAAGTAGGCAGATACTGGGGAGAGATGGGTGTCGATTTTTGGGACTCTCTCACCTGGCGAGGACAGATCGATAAATACAAGGTACTTACTATATTATATGTGTGTGTGTGTGTGTGTGTGTGTGTGTGTGTGTGTGTGTGTGTGTGTGTGTGTGATTCCAGTTCCCTGTTATTCCAGACTTTTCCGATTGAAAAATATAGTAAAACATGTTTCTTTCTTTCCTTGTTGTTGCAGTTACTTGTGATGACACCCCAAATTTTACTAGACGCTTTGAGGCATACATTTCTAAAGCTAGATAAAGCTATTAATATTTGATGAATGCCATCACGCAAAAGGGAGTAGCCCTTACGCTTTCATTATGAATGTAACAAGTTTTGTCTATCTCTTCTCTTTTATATTTTGTAGCAATGTATATCTTTCTTATGTCATTTTGCTCCCTATCATTTAGAGACCTCCTAGTGTTGATCTACCAGACTCTCAACTCCTGGTTGAACATTTGCCTCACTGTCGCCTTCTTTTCTCGAACTATCCCATAGATCATGGGGAAACGCTCCTTGAGGGTCGAAGAACCCAACCAAATATCGGACCAAAAGAGGATCTTCTCTCCATTCCCCAGCTCTCACTTAGTAAGGCTGCGGAACCTGTTTAGGGGGCCTTGAATACCTCTTGCACACTCCACACCCATGCGAGGAGTTCATTACTTTTAGCGCCTATTGCTACGGGGCTCTACCATACTTATCTCCAATTACCTCTCTCCAAAGATTGCCTACTTCTTGGCTAAGCAGTACGACTCGGACTCGGCTCGGCCAAGGGCCGAGTCCGAGTCAAGGGCCGAGTCAGCCGAGTCACTCTGAATATTATGAAGTTGTTAGTAGTGTATGTATATAAATAATAACATGATAATACTTAATAAAATCAAGTTCAAACTTCAACATTAAATTACTAGTAGAGGTAGGAACAAGTAGAACTAAATAATCACTCTAGTAGACTCATACTCTAATAGTAATAACTAATAACTAGAATAAAAAACTAGTAGACTTACTATAAAAATAAATAGAAATACAATCTCTACCGAGTCAGCCGAGTCAGCCGAGCGAGTCACTCGGGCTAACCCTAGACTCGGCTGACTCGGTGGGACTCGGCTCGGTGTACTGCCGAGTCCCGAGTCACTCGGGAGTCACTCGGCTGACTCGGCCGAGTCGTACTGCATAGCTTCTTGGTCAAACCCCCACAGCCACTTCGACAAAAGTGCCTGGTTCAGGATTTTCAATTTCTTGAGACCCAGCCCTCCGCTTAGCCTAGTGGCGCTGACGTATTTCCATGCTGCCTAATGCATCCTCTTGCTGTCCGACTTACCATTCCACAGGAAATTGCACATCTTTGAATCAGTATCCTTCAACACACCCATAGGGATAGAGAAGAGAGACAGGTAATATGTTGGGAGGGCTTGAATGACTGATTTTATTAAAGTTACCTTCCCACCACGAGAGAGTACATGCCCTTTCCAAGCTGCCAACTTCCTACTAACTCTTTCAACACTGGGTCCCATAAGGCCTCCGCTTTGTATCTCTGGCCCAACGGCGGCCCCAGATAGGAAGTCGGCAGGTTTCCCACCGGGCAACCAAAGCCTCTTAGAAGCTCGTGATTTCTATTAGCTTCCCCCACTTTAGTGGCCTCATAGATATAGGATTTGTGTAAGTTCACCTTCAGCCCTGAACATAGCTCATGCCAAATTAGGATATCCCTTAGCTTAGAGAGTTGGCCCAGCTTGTGCTAGTTATACTTGCATTTGCTTCTCTTTTTAGGCTAATTAAAACATACTTATTACCCACTTCTTGTTGAAGGTATATACTGTTGTATATTTATCATTTAAGTTTCTAACCATTCTTATGTATGTCACATAAATGGTCAAATTTTCAGAGTAATAATGCAAGTCTTGAAGTTCTTTTTATGATAGTTGTTCTACTTTTGGGTCACAGTCGAAATAATTTACTTTTGTTCCAATAGCATCAAGTTGTTGTCATGAAAATCTAATTTGACGTATGGATATTGAGAATTTCGATAAGGGTTGCTAATTCTACAAGTATTCCTCATTTGTTTTGGATACTTTCAGCTGGTGTTGTTTTGAGTAACTCCGTTGTTTTTTATGGTTTATTTGTACTTCTTTTTTCTACAATCCTCCCTTTTCCCTGAACTGTGTGTCATTATTATGTCTCCAATCACCATCAGTACCTTGTATTCCTTTTCGTTGGTTCCATCAATGATGCATCGCTTTGAGTCTACACTTATTGCTCTTCACTTAAAGACGATACAATTTATACACTTTAATTATAAGAGTATCACTATTCCGACTATGAAGGTATCCCACATAATAATATTAGTTCCAAACAAATATGTTATCGTTTTTTTGGATCTTCTTTGTGAAACTGCTTATATTCACTGTGGTAATAGGTTTTGGAAGCAATTACAACAAAGAAATGCCAAGAGGACATTTCGCTAGAATCATTGGAGACTCTTTTCTAAAGTATGTTGTTACTCAACATGTATTCCGGGTTAATAGTCATCACCACGAGGGGCTTCTTACAATTAAGAAAGGTAGATGGATTTCCAACAAATACCTTTGCAGGCTTGGATATCCGCGCCAACTTCAGGTACGGCATATCTATTTTGATAGATTTATTTAATTATTTTTTCAAAATGCGGATTGTTTTCAAGATCATTGGGATAAAATTATAATGATCTCTTGCTATTTCTTCTTTTCAATTTCAGGGCTTATACGCAATGAATATTTTGATCCTAAAGAATGGGTTATTCCTGGTGAAAAAACTGGGGCTCAATTATGTTGGATGAAATATTGAATTTTGGTTTGAGAAAAGTCTATATCAAGGGAAAACGCCATATGAAGAGTAAAGTAGTTGCTGATGTTGTCGAAGCACAAATCGGTGCATATCTCAATACATGTGGTGAATTACAAGCTTTAATTTTTATGGATTGGCTTGGTATGGAAGTTTCTTTCGGCAACGAGTTACCAAACGGCAGGCCTTTAATGATGCTGCCAGAAAAGCACGCTAATATTTGCTATCTTGAATCATTGCTGAAGTATTCATTTCGGGACCCTCCTATACTGGTTGAGGCATTGACTCATGGTTCATATACCAGCTTTCAGATGTTCCAAGATGTTACCAGGTTCTTCTACAAAATCAAGTTCTCCTTACAAATTAATATGGTCTTGAACAATTCAAATAGTTAGTTTTATGATGAGATTTTGATTCTTTTTGCAGCGCCTAGAATTCCTTGCTGACTCAATTCTGGATCATCTAAACACCATCTACATGTACAATAAATATCCAGGAATATCTCCGGGTTTATTGACAGACCTTAGATCGGCATCTGTACACAATGATTCCCTACGCACATGCAGCTGTGAATGCTGGGCTATATAAGCATATTCTTCATGCCTCCTCAAAGCTTCAGAAGGACATTGAATTGTTTGCCAACAGTTTTTAGCGAACACCTCTGAAATCTAGTTTTGGTTGGGATTCTGAAAAGGATGTACCCAAGGCAAGTAAACCGAACTTGATAAGTAGAACTGATTATGTGTGAGTCTTAAACCATGACTTGTTTGATCATATTCGTAACTTGTATTATCGCTGGTGTTTCAAAACCAGGTGCTTGGAGATGTAATTGAATCATTAGCAGGGGTAATTCTGGTGGACTCTAACTACAACAAGGGTGCAGTTTGGGAGAGCATGAAACATATATTGGAACCATTAATAACACCAGAAACAGTAAAGCTTCATCCAGTAAGAAAGTTCAGTGAATTATGTCAAAGAAGATTTTTCGACCTTAAAACAAGTGTGTATTATGAGAATGGAACGGCTTCTTTCGTGGTAGAGGCGAAAGCAGAGGGAAAATGGTATACTGAGACATGCACAACTTCACCATAGGCATATCATTAGAGCTTGTAGTGGGAAGACTAATTTGTTGGTGTGTTGGGACTTGGGAGTATTGTTCACTATGTTGGACTAATTTTTTTTTTTTGATGAAGGGAAATGTTGGACTAATTTGGGTCAGAATATTAGACAAAAAAAAGACAGAAATCATGTCTTTTATTCAAAAAAGAAAAAAAAGCTGGAGCACAAGAATTTCTTTCAAATGCGGTTTTTAAAGTCTGAAGAACGGAGTAAGGCAAGAAGTTAATACTCTTCGTGAAAATGCTTTAGATATTGACCGAAAAGTCATTTTACATTGAAAAACAATTCTTGTCCTTAGAAGGAAATCCCACTAAACAACACTTGTATGCTTATCATAAAAAGTAGAGGCAAGCCTAGTCCAAGGCCGAGCCTCCACCATCAAAGGGGGGCAGCCATCCCAATCCAAGCAGAGCAACTAGAAACATGGCTCTATCTTTCCTTTTCTACCTTAGACTTTGTTCTTCATGGAAACCCATGTGCATTTCTTTTGTTCTCCAATCTGCTTGCCCTACATCATGGAGCTAGAAGTCATATAAGTCTAAAAGTGACTTTCCTGTCACAAACCACAACAACAGTAAGAATTTCTCTCAAACTGTAGATGCTTGAACAAAATAAAGAATTTTATCTACGACCTCTTCCCCTTAAAAGTGAGGATTTTATGAGTGGATGGACTTGTCCAACCCAAAACCACACATTCTCTTTTCTAAGCCGAGGAAAAGCCCTTACAGTTCAACAAAAAAAAAAAAAGGAAAAGCCCTTACTTCATGCTTCATAAGAAGTGCTCAAAATTTTATATGATTCTTAGATCTGCGAAATTTCCTTAAAAGTTCAAGGCCATATGACAGATGAATTTTCTTCAAATATGACCATTTATGTGACATTTGGGGACATTAAGGAAGATAACAAAAGTAATAAATATTATTATTACCACTATAATTAGATTAATAATATAACATAATAATATTAATGATTATATTGTTATTATAATAACATTGTATTATTATTATTATTATTATTATTATTATTATTATTATTATTATATGATAATATTATTATAACATTATACTAAATAATAAATATCCACCAATTCTCCACCAATGCCCATAAAAAAGTAAAAATTTGTTATTTCATATGATAAAACAATAATAATAATAATAATAATAATAATAATAATAATAATAATAATAATAATAATAATAATAATAATAATGAAATAATAAATATTTACCAAATGTCCATCTACAGATTTCCACGGATATCAAACAACCCGAAGACATACCTAAATCATCTTGAACATAATTCGGTAATGGAAGGGGTAGTGCCCTAATGAAGTTTAGCTTTATGGAGATTCAACTCGTAAAGTGCACTTTTATGAAAAAAAAGCTTATTGGAGAGATTCTAATTTTCTTACTTTATCTCAAAAAAGGGGAAGGAAGTTTGGATTTTTTTTGGAAGGTTGACTACGTTTCTATGAAGTCATTACCAAGGCATTGACATCATCAAGATGTTATAAACACGATAACCACCTCAAATTAAAAATTCTAAATTACTGGGCCTAAAACCTATCATCAAGATGTTATAAACACGATAACCACCTTGTAAATTTTGATACTTTATCTCAAAAAAGAGAAGGAAGTTTAGATTTTTTGGAAGGTTGACTACGATTCTACGAAGATAAAGTTTAGGGTTTGAACATGGGACGCCATACTTTCAGGTTGAGTTGCAAAACTTAATCTCACACCAGGAGATCTTCAATGCCTTATATATTTTTGGGTTATTTTCCAAATGGCCCCCAACTTTGTGACCAGCTTCCTGCCTGACCCCCTACTTTAGCAAATATTCCCATATGGCCCCCTTTTTCCGTTATCTTTAACTGTCCGTTACTCTCACTCCTCCACCTCATTTCCTCTCTCTGCCAAGTCACCTACAACGCCACATCATCATCTTCTCCGACAGGGGTCGCCGGCCAGCCAAATTTCCGGCCGGCGACCTTCAAACCTACAAAAAAAAATTTCTCTTCTTCTTCTTCCTCTCTCTCTCTCTCTCTCCTGTTTTCTCTCTCTCCTGTTTTCTCTCTCTTCTTCTTCTTCCTCTCTCTCTCATCTTCTTCCTCTCTCTCTCTCCCATCTTCTTCCTCTCTCTCTCTCTAATCTTCTTCCTCTTTCTCTCTCTCTCTTCCCCTTTCTTCTCTCTCTCTCTCTCTAAAATGGCCGGCGAAGGGGGGAACCCATCGCCGACCGCCGATCTGGTTTCCCCAGACCTCGTCGGTCTGGTTTCCCAGACCGACGGCCGGCGATGGGATCCCCCCTTCGTCGACCATTTTAGAGAGAGATAAAGAGTGGGAAGGATGGGGAAGAGAGAGAGAGGAAGAAGATGAGAGAGGGAGGAAGAAGAAGTGAATTTTTTTTAGGTTTGAAGGTCGCCGACCGAAAATTTGGCCAGCCGGCGACCCCTGCTGGAGAAGATGATGATGTGGCGTTGTAGGTGACTTGGCAGAGAGAGGAAATGAGGTGGAGGAGTGAGAGTAACGGACAGTTAAAGATAACAGAAAAAGGGGGCCATATGAGAATATTTGCTAAAGTGGGGGGCCAGGCAGGAAGCTGGTCACAAAGTTGGGGGCCATTTGGGAAATAACCCTATATTTTTCTAGCACGTCCAGAGTACAAATACTATATTTTGGTTTCCTTTAAATCCATTATATTGACTTCAGAATCCTTCGTTATTGATCTCCCAGACGTTAGAAGCATTTTCATGAAAAATATCATTGATTCATAATATTGACAACAAGTTATCCGAGTTTTAAGTTCCTCAAGTTACTTGTAAACCGGAAAATGGACGGATGAGAATGAAAATACGTTTTTTTAGAAATCAATAGTCCCGACCAACCTGTAGAAGGTTGCATTCACACGATCTCGTCGCCCTCGGTCCGGCGAAAAAAAATTCGCTCCGAGTTATCGTTGTATAAAGTTTCCTCAAAACTCACTTAACTCCCCATCTTTTATTAACCATTAGGCTCGCCTGACTGACAAGGTAGGCGTTTAGGTTTATACATATGTACTGACCGACAAGACAACAAGTTTAGTGTTTGGTCGGACAATGAGTGCTTACCGGCCTCAAACTGAATGACGCGGGTTCGAGCCTCTCCAGTTCATTTTTTCACCCGTATTACATTAAGATTTACAAACAAGGTCAGTCAAATCATCCAAATACTAGGCAGGACACAAAATCGTATTTATTAACATTTACAAACAAGTAGTTGAATACATGCATCGCTCATAACCCTAAATCCCCCTCAACCTTAGCCCTAAAAAAATCATAAAACCTAACCCTAAACCATCTTTTCATCATAAAATACCTTAAGCCCTCTAAACCTTAAAATTTAACTCCTTACCAACTTGAAACAAAAAACCCTAAACCGTCTCTAAACCCTAAAGCCTCTTTAAACCCTACACCTTCAAACCCTAAATCCTCTCTAAACCCCAACCCCTCAAACCCCCAAACCCTCTCTAAACCTTCCATAAACCCTAAACCATCTCTGAAACCATAAACCCTAAACCCTCTCTAAACCCTAAGCCCTATATAACTCTAAACCCTATGTAAACCCTAAACCTTGTATAATAAGTCTGTCTCTTATAACCCTCAATCCCCCTCAACCCCCCTCAACCTTACGCTCTAAAAAACCATAACTCGTAACCCTCTTTTGACCATAAAACACCCTAAGCCCTCAAACCCTAAACTCTAACTCCTTAAAAACAAACTCAAACCCCTAAAACCTCTCTAAACTTTATACCTTCTCTAAACCCTAAAATACTCCAAACCCGAAACCCTCTCTAAATCCCAAACCCTCTCAAAACCATAAACACCCTTTAAACCCAAAAGCCTATGTAAAATAAAATACCTCTCTAAACCCCAAACCCTAGCTATTTAAACCATAAACCTTCTCTAATATGACCGTCACTTATAACCCTTTATCCTCTTCAACCTCACACCCTTAAAAACCGTAAGACTTAAGCATAAAACCCCTTTTGTTCATAAAAAAAACCCTAAATCCTAAACTCGAAATCTTTAAAAATTTGAACTCAAAACCCTCTTTAAGCCCTAAACCCTTAGCTTTCTCCAAATCCTAAACCCCTCCAAACCCTGAACCCTCTCTAAACTGTACACCTTCCCCAAATCTTAAACCTTCTCGAGTTTAGGGTTTAGATACTACTTCAAATATCAATAATTCATTTCTCTCTCACTTATTCATTTATAGATATCATTAATTCATTTCTCTCATCTTGCTACTACTTCAGATTCTGATAAATTGAGAGATAGTTTGATTAATCTCAATCTCCTATCTTCAATTGAAAATGAAGAACCAATGAGTCAACTAAAGATTTCAACTATTTTATCTCATTGATAATTCATTGATCTATAATGGTGGATTGATTGCTTCAATCTAAAAAAGGGGTTGATTTTGTTTACCCCCAATTTATGACTAACTCACCGTTCTGACCCCAATATGTGCCCTGTAGTTCGTTTTGGCCCCCATATGTATCCGACAGTTTGTTTTGGCCTTCAGTTTTCGCCACAGTACCAATTTTTCCTTTGTGGTATTTTTATAAATTTTTTTCAAGTATGAAAATGAATCCTTATACAACAAACTTACAGGTGAGCATAATTAACTTGACAATTTCTTTTGGAATTGAAACTCCAATAATTGTAATTATAAGCAAATGGTTGATCATCATCATGGTCACATATTTGTTCAGCAATGGGTGTAATTTTGGGGGATTGACACTTCTTCAAAATTGATTTAGAGGACAATCTTTCTCTCTCTCTCTCTCTCTCTCTTTCTCTCGTTCTCTCTCTACACTCTCTCACTCTCATGTGGTGAACACTCTGAAGGACTACTCGAAGAAACTCTTTAATGGCGTCAACTCTTTAAACACCAACTAATCTACTAAAGCCACTGTTTATTTGCTCATAATCTTATTTCCTAATTTCGCATCTACTATCGAACCATGATTGTTTATTTGCTCTAGAATAGATGAAATCGATTTTTTTGGTGGATTTTTGTAAAGATGCTTTATAGGATTTTTGCTTCATTATTCCTCATGAACAAAGAGAATTATGTTCCTAATCCAAATGATTTCTCATGGGTTTATTCAAGATCGGATTTGAAAATGATAGTTGGTTTTAGTTATCTATTTTGGTTTCTTTCAGTTACGTGAGTCTACTAGTTAAGTTTTCGACTCGAGTTTTACTAGTTTAAAAGCAAGCAAGATTGAGAATTTTAGGGTTAAGATCTCATACAACCCTAATTTTGAGATTTGTTCAATTAAGTGTTTCCACATTCCAAGATTGAAACATAAAGCTTACAAGCCTAGTAACTCCCTCAAGGCAGGGGCGGCCCAGGCCCAAAGGAGCCGAAGCGGCTGCTTTGGGCCTCATTTTTGGGAGGCCCCAAAATACTATATGATTAAAGGCACTTTCAAGAAAGAAAAGTTTAAACCTAGCCAAACACCCAAACCCAATTGATCCGTGGCTCAAACATGTTGCAAACTGTTGTAGTTGTTCGGGGAAGTGACAACCAATTAAAGTGTGGGCCCACAAAAACAATTTAAAAACCTAATCTAACCTAGACATCTACTCTACCTTTAATTCTCCATACCTTAAAGTTTTCAAACCCTAATTTAATTCTTTTTCCCGCTCTTTCTAAAACCCAAATTAGTGGAGTACTAAAATATTTGCTTCAACCTCTCTCTATAAATTTCTTTTGTCATTGTTCTCTCATGAAAGTTGTGTTAAAAGCCAGAAACCTAGACCCATACTTTACACTCTACAGTCTACATACTACAAACAAGTTAACAAGGTAATGGTTCTTTCTTTTCTACTTTTTCTCCTTTATTTTTATGATATTTATTATTTTCTACTTCTTTTAGGTGGCCAATACGTGGACAACCAATTTTTCTATATGGACAACTATTTTATGTGGACAACTAGAAAAATTAAAAGTTTTATATGGAGAACGATTCTTAAGGGGACATAACTCTATTATTTTTCGCTAATGTCCTCCAAATATTTGATCTCTTATTTTAAGTCCTCACTTTTTTTTTTCCATAAACCCTTGATGTTTTACTTCTTCTACTTCTTCTTCTTCATTACCAACAAATTTTTGGAGAGAGAAACTATCTATATACCTATCTAAATCTATCTAACCTAACTCTCTCCTTGTTGTAACTAAAGGACACGGAAGCTATCGAACCTATCCTAGAAATTGATCCGATTATGAAGATTAATCGAAAAGCTAAGTCAAAATCAAATATGCGAACAAAATTTAACGAGGTTCGGCTTTAAAGCCTACGTCCTCGGGCGAACAAGAAATCTTTATTGAAGGATAGATGAAGACGACTAACACAACCCGCAAGTTCGTCCCAAGATGGTACCGCATAGAAATTAACTTTCTATACTAGATCTTCGACGACCGAGAAATTTAACACCGCTCAAAAAACTATGAAAAATTTCTCTCACTCTTGCTCTCTAAAGAAGAGTTGTTGTTGCTTGTGTTGGTGTGTTTTCAATAGGCTCTCAAACCCCATATATATACATCCAAAGGTTTCCCAAAAATTGGAGTCGGTGGAACCGACCCTCACCAATTGATGCCAATTGAGAGGAAACTGCCTATTTTTTAGAAACCACCAATTGATGCCAATTTGGGAGGAAACCGCCTTTATCTATTTTGAAAACCGCCTCTCCTATTTTAAACTGCCTCTCACAATTCTCCACCTCGTACACAATTTGATATACTTCAAATTTTGGACGAACACCAAGATACTCCTTGTAAGATATCGACTTCTTGTAACTTCATCCGACTGCACCATATGACCATGGTTGCCTACGTACCCTTTTATAGGATCAAGCCTACCGTAGTTCTACCAACCCTTCACATAAAGATTACCTTGTCGCCATTACGCCCTCTCGGGCAACTTAACACGAGCCGATTTGTAGCAATTTCAGGCAATGCAGAAACTTGCTACATGTCACCACTTTAGTCAACATGTCCGCGGGATTCTCATCAGTGTGTACCTTCATGAGAGAAACATCACCTTCCTCTATGACATCTCGTACAAAGTGATACCTGACATCGATATGCTTAGTACGAGCATGATGAACCTGATTCTTCGCCAAGTGGATTGCACTTTGACTATCACACCATACATCCACGCACTCCTGCTTAATCCCTAGATCATCCAGAAGACCCCACAACCACAATGCTTCCTTCACACCCTCGGCCATAGCCATATACTCGGCCTCCGTAGTAGATAACGCAACTGTAGATTGTAACATCGATCGCCAACTAACTGGAGCACCATGTACCTTAAATACATAACCAGTAGTAGATCGTCTTCTATCTAGATCGCCAGCATAATCCGAGTCAACATAACCGCTTACCTGACATGTGTCTCCACCAAAGCACAAACCCGTATCAACAGTACCCTTCAAGTACCTCAAGACCCACTTCACAGCTTCCCAATGTGTCTTTCCCGGGTTTGCCATAAACCTACTAACCACACTGACCGCCTGTGAAATATCCGGACGAGTACACACCATAGCGTACATCAAACTGCCAACTGCACTAGCATACGGTGCACGATCCATATGATCCTTCTCCACCGTAGTAGTGGGAGATTGTTTTCCCGAGAGCCTGAAGTGTGGTGCCAAAGGTGTTGACACCGCCTTCGCATTCTGCATCCCGAACCGAGAAACTACTCGTTCGATGTAACCTTTCTGATTCAAGTACAGTTTCTTACTTGACCGCTCTCTCTTAATCTCCATTCCCAGTATCTTCTTTGCAGCGCCCATGTCTTTCATCTCAAACTCTTGACTGAGTTGAGATTTCAACTTATTTATCTCCACCATGCTTCGAGAAGCAATAAGCATGTCATCCACATACAAAAGGAGATAAATAAAGTCACCTTCGCGAAGCTTCTTGATGTATACACAACAATCATAGCCACTTCTGCGAAAACCATGCTTTAGCATGAAAAAATCAAATCGTTTGTACCATTGGCGAGGGGATTGTTTCAATCCGTAAAGAGATTTCCTCAAACGACATACTTGATTTTCTTTGCCCTCAACCTTGTATCCCTCAGGTTGAGCCATATAAATTTCTTCTTCCAAATCACCGTGCAAGAAGGCGGTTTTAACATCAAGTTGTTCCAGCTCAAGATCCCTGTGAGCAACAATACTCAATAGCACCCGAATAGAAGTATGTTTCACGACCGGTGAGAAAATGTCATTGTAGTCGACCCCTTCTTTCTGTGCATAACCCTTGGCCACTAGTCTTGCCTTATACCTTGTACCTTTGATCTCGGAAGAATCCTCTTTCTTCTTGTACACCCATTTACAACCAATAACAGACTTACCTTCGGGCAATGGGACAACCTCCCATGTCTTGTTCTTGTGAAGAGACTCCATCTCTTCTTGCATAGCAACCAACCAACTCTCTCTTTCCTCCGCGGTAATAGCTTGTTTGAAGGTGACCGGCTCGTCGTCTTCCACCGAGAGTGCATATTCAACCACATTTGCCTGCCCGTAATGCCTAAGAGGTTTGTCTGACCCTAACCTCTGTACCGACTTATATAACCGTTTCGGCCTAGTGTGTACCGAAACATCCTGCTGTTGTTGTTGTAAAACTTGTGTACCTTCCCCTTGAATCTCTTCATGATCGGGTTCATCAATTTCCTCATCCTGAGTATTATCCTGATGCTCCACCTGATCATGATTCCTAGAAACCCGTTGGTCTTCGGCTTTTACTTCCACTACTTGAGCTTTAGTAGACCCAACATCACCACAACTAGGCACCGTAGCTTTCGCCATAGCTACAATAGATGACTCATCAAACACCACATCTCTGCTGATTACAAACTTCTTGTCTTCCGTACACCATAGCCGATAACCCTTGACTCCTGTAGCATATCCTAAGAAAATTGCCTTCTTTGCTCTATTGTCAAGTTTGTTACCTTTAACATGGTAATAGGCCGTACAACCGAAAACCCTAAGTCTCCCGTAATCTGCATGTTCACCTGACCACACCTCGTAAGGTATGCCGCCATCTAAAGAAGAATGTGGAGACCTGTTCACAATATAACAAGCTGTAGCAACAGATTCTGCCCACCATTCTACGCCTAATCTCGAATTGGAGCGCATACATCTAGCCTTCTCAAGTAGTGTACGGTTCAATCTCTCTGCGACTCCATTCTGCTGAGGTGTGTTTACTACTGTCCAGTGCCTCACAATGCCTTCCTGATTACAAAACTCCTTGAATGCCCCATCCGTGTACTCGGTCCCATTATCCGACCTTAACGTCTTCAGCTTTCGACCAGTTTTGTTCTCAACCATTGCTTTCCACACCAGGAACGTGTTGAATACCTCATTCTTATGCTTCAGAAAATAAAGCCAGACAAATCTCGAATGATCATCAACGAATGTAACAAAACACCTGGAACCACCCTTGGAAGGTAACTTTGCCGGTCCCCAGACATCGGTGTGTACGTAGTCTAACACCTCTTTGCTCCTGTGCTTGCTTGTAGAGAACGTCACCCTGTGTGCCTTCCCGAACACACAATGCTCACAAAACTCCATGCAAGGCTTCTTCATGTCCTTCAACAAGCCTTTCCCGCACATCAAAGATAGACCCTTTTCTGACATATGCCCAAGGCGCATATGCCAAAGCCTCGTACTAGCCGTTGGATCCCTTCCACTGATTCCTACTGCTACATCTCCCGTAATTGTTGTCCCCAAAAGTTTGTATAAATTTCCGTAACGAGTACCTCTCATTACCACCAAAGAACCCTTAACGACTTTTATGGAACCATTCTCTATAATTATCTTACAGCCGTTCCGCTCCAACACACCAAGGGAAATTAGATTTTTCCGCAAATCGGGTATGTGTCTTACGTCCGTCAATGTTCTCACCACTCCATCGTGCATCTTGATACGTATTGTTCCGAGTCCCACAGTTTTACATATACTATCATCACCCAGTATAACTGTACCACCATCTATACTCCTATAGGTAGTAAACAACTCCCTATTTGGACACATATGGTGTGACGCCCCTAAATCAAGCATCCACTTATCGAAGATTTTCTCAGACACCTCTGTCACCGAGAAACATTCATCCGCCTCTTCTGACACATATCCCGCCTCTTGCATCTCTTGTTTCTCCTTGTAGCCTTCGTTCTTTTGCTTCGACTTTCTCTTTGGACAAGCCGCTTTGAAGTGGCCAAGCTCACCACAACTAAAGCACGTTTTCTTGAAAGAGCCTCTAGATTTGGATCTAGATTTCCCGCCCTTTCCTTTTCCCCTTTCATTACTCCTCCCCCTCGTTACAAACAACCCTTGTGCTTGTTCTTTGTCTACTCCACCCGACGCCATACTGCTAGTAGCAACCTTACGAAGGTCATCCGCTAATAGCGAATTTCTCGTCTCTTCCATGCTTAGACTATCACCAACAAGCATCAAAGTTTGAACAAGGTTCTCATAGGATTTAGGCAATGAAAGTAACAATATGAGGGCTTGGTCCTCATCCTCAACCTTAACATCAATATCCTTCAAATCTGAGATAATCCTGTCAAACCTATTCACATATTCCTGAATAGAAGAACCCTCTTCCATTCTACATGTGAATAATTTGGATTTTAAGTAGACCCGATTCGTTAAAGTTTTCGTCATGAAACTGCTTTCTAGTTTTAACCACACACCCTCCGCCGTTGTTTCTTCGTCTACTAGTAACGCCACGTCCCTCTCAAGACACAACATAATGGTAGCCCGTGCTTCGAGATCTAACTCTTCCCAATCCTCATCTGACATATCTCCTGGTTTCTTTCCCGTCAACGTCTTATGTAATTTCTGCGAGATTAACAGATTCTTCATCTGCAACCGCCAATAAGAAAAATCGTTTTTCCCATTGAACTTCTCTATCTCATATTTCCCTGATTTGACCGTACCACTTCTCGATCCCATCTTCTCTTCGTTCAATCTCAACAAGGCTCTGGTACCAATTGTTGTAACTAAAGGACACGGAAGCTATCGAACCTATCCTAGAAATTGATCCGATTATGAAGATTAATCGAAAAGCTAAGTCAAAATCAAATATGCGAACAGAATTTAACGAGGTTAGGCTCTAACCTCGTTAAATTCTGTTCGCATATTTGATTTTGACTTAGCTTTTCGATTAATCTTCATAATCGGATCAATTTCTAGGATAGGTTCGATAGCTTCCGTGTCCTTTAGTTACAACACTCCTCAACAACAATTTTGGGGATTCATAAGGGCGACTGTGATGTGGAATGAATTCAAAACTCACTGTTGACATGGATCAAAAAGAAAAGGTGGGTGGTAATGATGATTAAGCACTTGAACTTACATTCTATATGAACCAGTAGAAGGAACAAAGAAACCCTTCAACAAGCTTCAATTAATAAATCGTCCTTCTTCTTCCCAAATCTACCCTTTATAACATCTCATTTTCAAAACAATTCTAACTCATTCCCTGCATCTAGGGTTTGATAAGATATAGCTTTTAAAAGCTTATTTTCACTCAACAGAAAACATTCAAAATAGAAATACTCTTACAACCCCAAGTCCTATATAGGGCAAAACTGAAGAAATATTTGAGAGAGACTCTTTAAATCCAACATGAACTACTCAGGTTACTTCAAAATTATCCATTGAAAGATTGAAAAATGGAGAAGAAATTGCAATTACTATATATGAACTACTTAGATCTACTTCCATTGATGTTGATGGATTACATTCTTCTCTCTACAATTATGAACCAAAAGACAAGACAGTATTTCAAAGATTACTCCGTGAAGTAAACATGAACAATCACTTTCTCTCTCTTAAAACTTTTAATTTCCCTCTCTCAGAAGCCTTCGTGATCAACTAGAGACGGAAAAGGTTTTTTTATTCTTAACTATTATTTGTTAATGGTCCTAGAGTAGTTACTGTTTTAATATTTAAAGTCTTATACAATTGTCTCCTTATCAAATCAAAGTCAAAACATTTGATTTACACTTGACCGAAAAATAGTTGTCCATATTAAATATTTAGTTGTCCATATATTGGCCACCTTTTTTAGTTTAAATACGTTGTCTCCGATAAGAAAAATAATAATCGTTATCTTACTGGTAGATTGTCTCCGATAAGAAAAATAATAATCGTTATCTTACTGGTAGATAATACTGATTTTATTACTTTTAAGATAAAACTCAATGGATAACAATTACATTAGTTGATTCTCTCATATTAGGATCTCCTCAGCTTATAAGGTATGTGTTTTAATTTATTCTGTAAATCTTATTTACTTCATTAAAATAAATAAGTATTCATAGTCATAGTTGAATCGTTAGTTGGTAATTGTTACATTCGATTTTTGACCACACACCTCTTTTTGTTGCATTGGTAAATTATAGAATTGTACTACTATTTAATTAGATTACCGGTGTTTAATTTAAATTTAATCTTTCTATTTTAAGCCAAATACTTTAATTATTCAATTGAAAGTAGTGTGGAAATGAAGCGTACATATCAATCAACACATGCCAAAATAGAATTAACGAAATCTCAAGAAAATTCCATCAATAAATACTTACTGAAAACAATAACGCCAAAGAATTCTACAATGGGTTTTTTTGGTTGAAAGCGAATTCTACAATGGGTAGTTCTAACTCTGCTGCAGAACTTACTAATGTATTTGCTAATGGAAATGTCTTTGAAGAAATAATTAATGAAAAAGTTGATGATGAAAATAGAAACGAAGAAGCCCAAAAAATTTATTCGCTTTAGGCCCCCAAACTACTTGGGCCGGCCCTGCCTCAAGGTATCAAGCGTAACAGTAACTCACTCAAGGTATCAAACCTAGCGGTAACTCACTCAAGGCATCAAGCCTAGCGGTAACTCACTCAAGGCATCAAGCCTAGCAGTAACTCACTAAAGGTATCAAGCCTAACAGTAACTCACTCAAGGTATCAAACCTAGCGATAACTCACTCAAGGTATCAAGCCAAGCAGTAACTCGCTCAAGGTATCGAGACTAGCAGTAACTCGCTAAAGGTATACAATCTCAAAAACACAAGTCAACATTCAAGATAACTAACTTTGTAGATCAAACGCAATGAATATTCGATATCGATCACAGAACAATTCAAGAACAACTAAAATCACAAGTAGAAAACTCAAAAAAACCAAGTAGGAGAGAGAAAAATACCTAATCACAAGTGAAGAATCCCAAAAATCTCTATTTTCAAGCTTCAAATGGTAAGTAAAATAATGAACTCCGCCTCTTTTATAGGGTCCAACCCAAGGGGTGTCACCACCTCCTTCCCGCCAAGGAGGTGCCTTGCACAAGTACATTTGATCGTTGTAAATCCCGGATATGCAAAGAACCTAGGTGTCCCAATGACCCTTGAAATATCGGAGACATACGTGGGGGCGGAGTGGGCGACCCCCGGACCAAAAGAAATGAGAAGGCCGACCCAAGCGAAAGGGCGCTGGGCGCAGTCCGGGCATCCACCCAGTAGCGGCACGTGGCGCATTCCTGGAACGACCAACGCGCGGCACGTAGCGCCTTCCTGGAACGACCAACGCGCGGCACGTGACGCGTTCCCGACCCTTGGCGCAGAAACGTGTTGATCGTTCTAGGAACGACCAGCGCGCGCCACGTGGCGCGTTCCTGAAACGACCAGCGGTCGCCACGTGGCGCGTTCTTGGCGCAGGAACGCGCTGGTCGTTCCTAGAGCGACCGGTGCGCGCCATGTGGCATCGTCCCGAGCGCCCCTGGGGCACCCTTAACACTCATTTATCGAGCGCCCTTAGCACTCATTTATCGGGCGCACGCCTTATTATGGGTACCCGTCCAGCTAGTTATTGCTTTATCGCGCCCTTTTCTGCGGACTTTTTCTGGCTTCAGAGCGCGGCTCCGAAGTATTCGCGCCTCTCAGGTTAAAAAACTCAAACGAGACACTCTACCTTAAAATGGTCGTGACAACGACGCAAAATGGCACTCCCATAAATAAAATACGATCGAGACGCGCACTCTTCCGGTGGCACGGTCGTACCTCACTACTCTTCAACTCCACATATGGACTTGGAGAGTGGGGGGCAAATTGTATGGGCAAATATTCGCCTAACAAGGTGCTTGTACAATAATGGAACGATTAAATCCGCGAGGCCCGATCACAAGGCCCGATAATGGCCCAAGTCGCTACTCTGGCCGGCGAATCCATACCCGCTTGACACTAAGCATATCTGACACGTGTCACGCTATAGTCACCTGTCAGTATTAAGCTATCTTACGGCTAGAGGATTATTGCGCAATCCGTAACCACACTGGTGTTAAATATCCCGTATCTACCACTTAAAGACGAACGTTACCGGCCAGTAGCTTATCGCACACGCGGTAACATCCTGGTCGTCCCTCGAGATATTCAAACACTCATCTCATGGTCGATACATCAGATCCCCTATCCCTTAACGTACCTCACAGGAGTAACGCCACGGAATAACTACGTCGATTACTAGCTGGTCGTCATCAAGACGACCCCCCCTTTACTACTATAAATAGAAGATGCTATATTCAGACTAAGGCATCCAATATTGAGCAATAACAGTCTAGCCTACTCCATTCTCTCTCTACTCACTTACTCTCTGATAAGCATCTCAAAGACTTCCCATTCTCCCAAAGTCTCTGACTTATTATCTTAGAAGTTGGGAGACAAGAGCTTGGTAGTCCCAAATAAAAAAATAACTAGCTAGCCGTATCGACACCATACCACCACCACCTTACTGCACAAAAGAGCTTTTTGGTCTAATATATCTCTCATCCAGCAGTAACTAGCTGATTGTAACACCATCCTTATACGATCACCCTCTTACCGCATCACTCATCTAGCGATAAGAAGCTAGGTGTATCAACATCGTCCATCTACAGATCCTCACCGTTCGATCCACTTACGACCAGAGTCTTATTGCAAGACTCATTTACAACCATCAATTTACTGCAAAACTCACTTACGACCAGCAGGTTATCGCCACGATATCATTACCATCATCCTCTTCATTACTGTAAGTATATCACTACCGTGGAGATCTGTTCCGACAACTCTACGAGCCGCGACACTTAAATACTCCGACGACAGTTACCCTTTTATCGCCCATTTTGACTTTCTTATTTATATTTGATCGAGTATCTGACTTGACCTTCGGAGCCCCCTTAGGCCGGCTGATGGGTCATGAAAATGTCCCATCTGAGTCGTTTTATTTAGCCGAGTTAGTCTGTTTCGAGTGCTTATTATAATAAAATGGCTGGTTTTCTTGATTAGGTGTCTTTTGCAGAGTTAGGTGTGAAAACGGTTAAAAATGATAAATAGAAGCATGAAGGGTATTTTGGTCATTTGGAGTCAAGGATATTCTGGTAAATGGGCCAAGGTCAGTGCATGGGTGAGAGTCTAAGACGAGTCTGTAGGAGAAAACAGAAGTCAAATCGGAGTCCGGATGAAGGAATTATGCGAAGTCAAAGTTGGGGTTAGCATTCGGTACAATCTCGGGCACGCAGTTGATAAAATGGGGCACGTGGCTTAGATCAGAGGAAGGTGTAACTTAGTTACGTTACAACGGTGCAACATAGCAGGCTTCATATTGACCTGGTTCAATGTATCGCGGTACATCGAAGTTTCCATAGTCCCGCACCTATAGCCGTTTAGATCCGTGCCTTTGTCATCCAACGGTTGTTGTATCTTTCACAACTTAGCTATTTTGTCCCCTGTTACACTTTAACTGCTACCTTTTCCTTGCTTTATTCTCAGCCGCCACACAACGAAATTGATTAGGGTTTTTCACTTTTAGGCCCTGACTTTACAGAAATGTCCCTCCTTTTTGTCCCACCCAATTTTCAGCCTATAACTAATTGACAAGTGGCCATCTTTTCACCACAACTCCCACCAAAAATTCCAGATTTACACCCAATTGTACTAGTTGATTCCTTAGCCAATGCTTATCTATTTCTTGGAGATAAAGTAACCAAACCTTTCCATTTTTACCCTTTTCAACCTAATCGTCTAAAACCCTAGCCACCACCAACATAAATAAACCTCTTCCTCACATTATTTGGTAGACTTCAACAACCCTCTCAAAAGGCTTCCTCCTCTAATTTCTAAGCCACTTCTCCTTCTCTCTTCTATCTTCTAACCCTAAATCCATTTCTTCTACTACTTTCTCTAGCCACCTTCATCTATTCTCTACAATTTCTTTCTCTTCTAATTTTTAGATCTACTTTCTAATTCTATCCAATTTTCTTCTCTCATTTCTTTTCTACAACCATTCCTTTCTAATTTCTTTTCTAAACTTTTACTTCCACCTACTCTCAAAGTGCTATTAATTGGATTTGGAGCATAATTTGGACCATACTTGGGAACAATTGGAGCAAGGATTTGGGTGACTTCTTTTCTTTGTCTTATTTATTTCCATGTTATTTGTTTTATCATGTATATGTCTCTAAATTTAGTGAGTAGCTAATCTTGTATTTAGGGTTTTAGAGGAAACCATATTTGATCTTTCTTGAACTATGTTGTTGATTAATAAATCTTTCTTTTGAGCTTTAGTGTCTATTAGTTGTCATTTCATATAGTACCTATAATCTTTTTATTGTTCATGCCTCATAGTGAGATATTTCATGTTTTTGTTAAGTTAGTAGATGGGATATGCTTATTAGATGATGAATGATAGTTATGAAGTATAGTTTTATACGATGGTCAATTAAAATTCATGATTTTGAAATGTTTTTATCAAGAATATCTTCCGAAATCTAAATAGTTCATTATGTTAGATTTTGAGTTATATATGAAAAAAAGAATTTGTTAATTGAATGCATGTTTTAGATAGTCAACTTATGTGGTGGAATCAAAACCCTAGATTTCTTTCCCATCTTGATTTCATTCTTCTTTAGTCTTTTCTTGTTTTTTTTAAAACAGTTTTCACAAAATCAAACCAAAATTAATGAAGAGGGTTTTAATTTAAGATTTAGGTGAAATTGCTTGTCCCTTGGAACGATTCTCGGACTTATTAGAAGTACTATAACTTGATCCCTACACTTGGGGAATAGACATTATTTTAGGCCTATCGCCGGCACCATCCCGGTGTCCCGGACGCTTTACGACCTCTTATCTCTTTTTGTGTACAGGTTATTTTCGACAGGTAGTCGTTCCCCGAAGCATCTGATCCGACCCGACACGACAAGACTTCTGACCGTCAACCCGTTGACTGTTGGACTTTCCGACTCGTAGACATTTTACCGTCTACATCTACGATCGTAAGTGTTTAATTAACTTGGACTTCAAGGGTCTCAGGAGGAAACATCTCTTAGAAGATCTATCAACTCGGCAGGATATTTACGAAGTATCCTTGAACAGAGGAACTTCTAATTATCCTAGATACGAGATAAACTAAAAAAGAAAACCCTAACATTGAAAAGCAGTCTCAATCCCGAACGATGGATCACAACCGCCTCATCTACACCGTCTATCACAGTCGGTCCTAATCGTCATATAAAAGGGCACCTCATCACCTTCACCAAGGTAAGCTCATTACGTTCCACAAGGATCACTCAATACTCAATTCTTTAACTGGAAAGAAATATCTGACTGTCTTGACCGTCAGAGAGGTTTCTGAACTCTTTTGTAGGCTCCCCCTCGCACAGGTTTCTTGGAGCAAGGAGCAGGAATCAAGGGAAGGAGTATCGTTCATCCAGACAGAGCACCTATCAATCAGATGATCCAACATTAAGGTCTCAATTCCCTTACTAATAACCGAAGGTGACATTTTTCGACATCAACTATTGACGTTAGAAAGAGGGCTGAACTCCAACAATATCATCAATTCGGTGACTTGAATCTCTATTAAATTCTTTTCGAAATTACTTTACTATCTCCTAACAGTAATGGTTGCTTAAGGTCCGACCAATGTTGAACAAATAAACAAGACGACAGATATTAAAATACCTGTTCAGATTAGGGATCCCCCCACCGAAGTTACCTATGTTCGTAACACACTAACTGAAGCAGAAAAGGAGTTGAGCGCATTCTAGAGGGCCAACCGACATTTGGTCGCGTCCGGAACGGACTAAGTCCCACGAATAGACCCATCCATTATTACGCATAAGCTGAACAACAAGGAAGGTAGCAGACCTATCAAACAAAAGAAAATGAACTTCGCGCAAGAGAAACAAACAAAAATTATAAAACAGGTTCATAAGTTACTAGCTTCAGGAGTGATACGAGAATAGTGGTACCCCGATTGGCTAGCCAATGTGGTGCTCATACCGAAGGAAAACAACACTTAGAGAATGTGCGTGGATTATACCAGCCTGAATAAGGCTTGTCCAAAGAACAAATTTTCCTTTCGATCAGCTGGTAGATTCCACGTCAGGACGCGAGTTGCTCAGTTTCATGGATGCGTTCGTGGGATATCATCAGATAGCTATGCATTGGGTTGACCATAAACACACTGCTTTCTTGACTGATTGGGGGTTATATTGTTACCAACAAATGCCTTTTGGTCTTTAAAACGCCGGGGTAACATACCAACAAGTGGTCAACAAAATCTTTGAAGAATAACTCGAAAAAATGGTAGAAGGCTACATCGACGACATGATTGTGAAAAGCAAGGTCTGCAGGGACCTGATACCTAATCTCAAGCTGCCCTTTGTTAGGCTCCAAGCCTACAACATGAAGTTAAATTCGGAAAATTGGATGTTCAGAGTGACCTCAGGCAAGTTCCTTGGTTTCATTGTCAGTTATCAAGGGATAGAAGGCAATCCAGCTAAAATCATAGCTCCGACAGACATACCCAACCCTCACACGCCGAAAGAGGTCTAGAGGCTAAGAGGAACGCTGACTTCCCTTTCACGCTTCCTGAGCAAAATGGGAGATAAAGCTTTACCTTTTTTCAAAACTCTCAGGAACATGTTACAGCTTGAATGTACGAAGGAAGTAGAGCAAGCTTTCCAAAACTTGAAGATGCATCTGATGACCATGCCCTTACTAGTCAGCCCTAATCCGAGACACAAGTTGACTATCTATCTGTTAGCCTCGAAATAAGTGGTCTATGCGGTAATGATAAAGACGATCAGCAAAGTTATGCACCCCATACATTTTGTCTCTAAGGTGTTTAGCGGGGTAGAGTTGAAATATCCCATGATGGAAAAACTAACGTACACACTCGTCCTGACAGCTAGAAAGTTACGACCATTTTTTCAGGCTAACACTATGGTAGTGCAAACAGATCAATCACTCAAAAACGTGCTGCAAAAGATGGACCTGTTAGAACGATTGATAAAGTGGGTTGTAGAGCTCAACGAGTTTGATATAAAATACGTGCCAATAAGTGCCATAAAAGGGCAGACCCTAACAAACTTCATATTTGAGTATCCTGTTTGAATGACAAAGCTCGGGCCCGAGCTGATTTGGACAATCTTCATGGACGGGGCTTCCAACGAGGCTCTAAAAGGGGTGGGAGCTATCCTGGTCAGCCCAGAAGGTGAGAATACCTTCCAGACAACCATGTTCGGGTTCGCGACCACCAATAACGAGGCAGAATATGAAGCTTTGTTGGCGGGATCAATAATGACACTAAAAGCAAAAACCACTAACATCTAGACATATCTCGCAACTTGTGGTTAACCAGATCAACGGAGATTACGAAGTCAGGGGACTGACATCACCAAACGCCCCATCGAAGATGATCAAAAGACAAGCCATACGCTTTATAACATTGTAATTGTAAAACGATAAGTCAATTATAGCTTACAGTGGTACTGATATTCTATAACATTATAAAATTGCATTAGTGCCATAGTTTAGAGGAACACATTTTCACAAAATCTTTTGTGGCCAAAATATTCAGTTAATAAGAGCGTCCTCAATGCAAAACTCAATTTAGATCTCATAGATGATCAATCAGTAGTTAAATAGATATATCTCAAGAAGAGTTCTAGAATAGAGCGTCATCTTGAGATATCTCTAATTTTCTAACTCATGATTTTTTATATTTAGACCAAATAGAAATCAAATCCTGAAAATAATTAAATATTTCTTTACAAAAATTATCATGTCACATAAGTAGACAAAATAACTTTAGAGATTTTGCATTGGACACAGACAGAAATTGGAAGATCTTTATTTTGCCCCGTATGAATGAGAATTTTAATTGAGACTCGACACTTAAGACACCTAATATGGTATTTTGACCGAAAATGCATTAATGCTATAATCAATTGAAGATCAAGTGTGAGGTGAGTGTGTTGTCCTAAACAAGAGAATAAACGTTATTTTCTAGCGACACGTTATAAAGCCATAAGACTGAGTAATATCAAAACGACACTAACAACCTCGAAGTAAGACGCATAAAATCATAGTAAAAACGATTCATCCGCTCACTAAGTATGAATTACTTACTAAAATAACGTATGGTGAACCACATATTGCGGTTTAGAACAACGACGCATTATTATATAACTTTCACATTAGGAATATTTTCCTGATCATACAACACGTTATACCTGATACGATGTATTAGCAGAAAAACTGTGTTGTAGATCAAATTGCACGTGACAGTGAGTGCAGTGTTTCTCATTACAAACATTCGTCTACTGACACGTTTTAAAAGCCGAACAGACAATATCACTAGCAATCAAGAAGATTAGTCCGCAAAATCTAATATAAGTATAATTTTTAAAGCCCAACATACAATATCACTAGCAATCAGAAAGATTGACCCCAAAATCCAATAATAATGATATATTTATCATTTTATAATCTTTGATGCTGGTCAATACTACCCTAGTTCCCAAATTTTGTTTCTATTCGGAATCTCATGATTTCACTACTTGCCTATTTCCCCATTACTTAAAAAAAAAAGTGAAAAAAGAGAAAGAAAAAACTGAAAACAAAAGGAAGAGGAAGAAAAAAAAACAGGGTCGTTGTTTGTGAGTGGGTAGAAGGGAGAATGATTTATTGGCTTTTGTGAACCCAAGGGTTTGTCTCTGCTTCTTCTTCTCTCTAATATCTCCTTCGTTATTTATCTCCTTCGATCGAATTTTGCGGTTCAATTTATCAATCTATTAATCGGGTAAGTCATGGATTTTATTAAACTTTCATCTTGATTTTTCAATTTCAGGTGATTCAGAATAACGGATACATCATCGTTGTCAAAATTTTAGGGTTATTGTAATTTAATTTATGTGTGTTTAGGTAGAAACACGTAGATCTTACTTGTTTAGGTTGTTATGATTTAGGGTTATTAAACTTGTTTTTGAGGAAATCGGATGGGTTGTTTGTATATGGAATCATCGGTAACGAATTTGGGAGAAAGTCTTGTTTCAAATTAGGGTGGTGTTTGATACGAAAGGATTGGTAATTGGAGCTGTGGGTATAGAGAATTGAGGTGAATTTGGTCTAATCTGGGGATAAATTTTAGTAGTTGGGGAAGAGCGTAGGTTTAGGGTTATATCCAATGGCAACTCCTCCATTTCAGGTGGAGGATACGGATGAGGACTTCTTTGACAAACTCGTTGATGATGAATTTGGGGGAGTTTCAGAATCTGTTCCTAGTCTAGTAGTTGGTGGTGATTCAGACGAGCTTAATGCTTTCTCGAATCTTAATATTGATGAGGTTGCTACTGTTTCAGAAGATTCCAGTGGGAAAATTGGGATATTGTCAGATGAAGGGGAAAAACAATCAAAGAAGGAAATTGTGGCATCCCCGGATGATCCTGATAAGAACACTTTGGTTCAAGAAGAAAGCGAACTCCTTGCCTCATCTAATTCCGTTGTTTCTGATAATGTGGTAGAATCCAATGACCCATCTACCAGGGAGGAGATCTTAGATTCCTCAACAAGCAAAAGCAGTGAATCCAAGAACATGAGCATTAAAGAGGTAGACTGGAGTTCCTTTTATGCTGATTCTGATCAACGAAGTGACAGTGGGTTTGGGCAATATACGGACCTCTTTGCTGGTTCGGGGGATAATTCAGTAGATCCATTTGCAGAGGTAGCAAGTAATTCAGTTGCTGTTACAGATTCTATATCTGGAATAACAGGAAACAAAGTTTTATCTAGTTCTGAGACACATCAGGTAGGGCAAACGCATGCAGCAAGTGCTGAACAGACAACTAATGGGCAGGATTTGAATAGTACACAGTACTGGGAAAATCTCTATCCCGGGTGGAGGTATGAGCCGAGTACTGGGGAGTGGCACCAGGTTGAAGGTTATGATGCAACAATAAATGCCCAAGGGCAGGTTGAATATAAGGATCAGGTAGCAGATGCTGATGTTATTTCGACCCAGTGGTCAGACGTTTCGTATCTGCAGCAAACAACTCAGTCTGTTGTTGGGAAGGTAGCTGAGGGTTGTACAACCGATAGTGTTGCTACCTGGAATCAGGTTCCACAACCACAAGGAACCACTGAGTACCCGTCTCATATGATTTTTGATCCTCAGTACCCAGGTTGGTACTATGACACAATTGCCCAAGAATGGCGTCTATTGGAATCTTACACTCCAGGTCTTCAGTCGACATATACAGCTCAAGATCAGCAGACTCAAGAAGGAAATGCTTCGACCAGTGATTTCTTCCCTCAGGGAGACCAAAGCTTATATGCTGATCACGAAAAAGTTCAAAAACATGGATCAGAAGGTGTAGGAAGTCAAGTCCAAGGTAGTGATTGGGCTGGTAACTACGCTCGGCAGAACGTAAACATGTGGCAACCTAGTAGAATTGCTGAGAGCGATTCTGTGGCTGGTTTCACTGAAACAAAGTACTCAGGGAGTGTTTATGGTTCAACAGCTTTTGCAAGCAACTCCATAGATCAACAAATTGGCTTCAAGCCCGTGGTGACTGCTTCTTATGAACAAACAGCTCGTGCTTATGGTGGTAGTAAAGGGGTGACTGGGTTTCAAAGCTTTGTTCCTGCTAATAATTTCTCAAATCAGTTTAATCAGCCAAAGGATCAGAACACTCAGATGACTCTCCCACATGATTTCTTTGGCGGTCAACAACAAGGAGGCTATTCCGGTCAACAACCAGGAGGCTATTCCGGTCAGTCCTATCAGAGTGGTATTCAATCATCATATATCCCAAAAGAGGGGAGGTCGGCTGATGGCCGGCCTCCCCATGCTCTGGTTACTTTTGGTTTTGGTGGGAAACTCATAGTTGTGAAAGAAAACAGTTCTTATGCCACAAACATTGTGAATGCAAGCAAGGTTAGGCTCTACTTGAGCTTAAGTTTTCAAAAGTCAAGTTTTTTCAACATGTAATTATCGGTGACGTCAGTTCTTATTGAAATTGCTACAAATTAACTTAATATTTGTGTTTGTTTTCTTGCGAAGGATTGCATAGGAGCATCTATTTCAGTTCTTGACTTGGTTGATGTTGTTGTGGACAAAAATGATACGTCAAACAGTACTTTTGGTGCTTGTAATTACTTTAATAGTTTGTGCCAGAAATCATTTCCTGGACCCCTTGTTGGTGGTAACATTGGAAATAAAGAATTAAATACATGGATAGATGAGAGGATAACGAATTCTGGATCTTCCAGCATGGATTACAAAAATGGAGAACTCTTGAAGTTACTTCTGTCTTTGTTGAAAATAGCATGTCAGCATTATGGAAAACTTCGTTCTCCTGTTGGTACTGACCCATCATTGAAGGTAATACACATCAACTTGTGCAAGGTCTTTATTGTTGCTCAAGGGAAGTTAGTTTCTATGTTAATCTTTGCAAGGAATCAAATTTAGAAATATCTCGGTCGACACTTGCAAATTCGAGACCTTTAGGAGATTCTTAGAAATAAAGAAATATTTCTTTATTTTCATCAGTACGCGTACCGTAACATTTCTTTATTTCTCTGGTGTATTATAGTTAAATTATGCTCATGGAGTTTTAGAGTATCATGTCAACTTTCGAGACGTGTAGGAGATTTGCAGTACTCTTATAATTGTAATGTAGTTTATTTAGTTCTTTTTGAAGTTACATTGAGGATAGTGTTTGCGTACGAGGATTGAGGAAATCAAGTCCGATTTAACGGGCAAGGTCTAGGAAAAGTTAAAAAACTTCATAAACAGCTTCTCATGTTTCTATTGTCTCCATGTGTTAGAAGATCCTTTATCTTAACTCCTTGTATTCTGGTTGCCTTGCTGAGTTGCTTCAAGCAATTAATGGTCGTCATTTAGTGGCTAAATTCAATTTTTTAGTAAAATCTGGAATCATTGATATAGTAGGCGTTCTTCCCATTGATACTAGTAGTCTAGTACTACCCATACTTCATATAAGCTATAAGAGTTTTGTGACCCCAAAATGGGTCTTGTGGACCTCGTACTGGAACTGCTTCAATGTAGAATTAAAGACGTTAATTTTCACATCATTATTAGGATAAAATTGGATGTTTAACCATTTCTGATCAGCATTACTGTTATCTGTGCGTTATTTAAACTTTTGGGCTGGGTCAACACTTACAAATTTTGTCAGGTATTTGTATATGTTTAAATAGGAAATTCTTGAACTCCATGTAAGGAAATAAAGAATCCCGAAAGATATCTAAAGTGTTACATTGGAATCCTATTAGTGGAACAATCTGAATGCATTTGACTTTGATACTCTTGTTTTCCAGACAAACTCGCGCAACGGAATGTGATGCATACTGATATGTTGTTATGTTTTCTCCCTGTCTTTGTGTTTGCATCTTTCGTAGAAAGCTCTAACAGCTTGTAGGCTCTGGACGTTTCATTATGTTTTAAATGTTACGTGATATATTATTAGTTGCGAATATCTGCTTTGATAATCTTAAGATAAAATTGAAGGAGAAAATCAAAATAATAAATACATCGCTAATTATTTGTGATGGACTTGATGGCGGCTGATTTTCAGTTTCTTTATTTCAATTTAGTAATCTCAAGTATCATATTATTTTTTTTTATAAAAGCTATTGATTCACCTGTGTGTGCCTTATGTCTCTGGTTTTGGTGTGGTTATTTATCGTTTTCTGTAGGAAAATGATCGTCCTGAATTAAAGGTTGCAAGACTATTTTCTTCTGCTAAAAGGAGTGGCACTCAAATGAGCGGGTATGCTTCCCATACTCACTGCTTACATAATGTGCCTTCTGAAGGACAGATTCTGGTATGTCATAGTCTTACAATCACTTTATACATTTTACCTCACAGATTGTCGTCTTCCCAAATAGTAATGTAGATACGATTTGATGTAGGCTACGGCTATTGAAGTACAAAACCTTCTAGTTTCTGGTAAAACTAAAGAGGCTCTCCAGTGTGCACAAGAAGGTCAGTTGTGGGGACCTGCTCTTATTCTGGCAGCCCAACTTGGTGATCAGGTACTGTTACTCGTAGTTGTACTCGTCTTCAAACAATGATAGAACCGGGTGCTGATTCATTTCATATTTGACTGACTTATCTTGTACATTTCTGCAGTTTTATGTTGATGCTGTGAAACAACTGGCGAATCGCCAGTTAGTTGCAGGATCACCTTTGAGGACATTGTGCTTGCTAATTGCAGGGCAACCTGCAGACGTGTTTTGCACAAACAGTAGGACTAATAATGGTCCAGTTAATGCTGGACATATACCTCAACAGCAGGCGCAGGTAACTGCAAGTCTACAGTTTTTTTTGAAAACTTTGAATTAATATTGGGGAAAAAGAATACAAGGGAAAAGAAAAAGTGAACACTAGAAGAGGGAGGCTTATAACATGTACTATTACGCCATCCCAAGTGACCTATCGATTCTTCACTATGGATGCATCTGGCACATCTATTAGGAATTTGCATCCCACGTTTTTGGAGGTTATTCACTGTTGGAAGCTTGCCCAAGACTGCTGCCCACATAACGAAACTCACCCTATGTGGAATTTTGCTCGACCAAAGAACCTTGAACTCGAACTGGGTGCTGCCTGCCCCTCCCTGCCTGCTCAGCCTCGAATAGCAATTTTTGACAGAGAGAACATCCTTGTCTTCGAAAAATCCAAATCTTCGAGTCTTCATCCCCTAGGGACGGTTTAAACTGATCCAACAGACCTACCAGATTGGAGTATACTGGGATTTCCCAGTAACTGCAAGTCTACAGTTACTGGCACAGCTTCTCAAATCGTTGTCTAAGTTTTATACTTCACTCTTCATCTCTTAACATCATTATGCTTTCTATTCTTGTCGTAGTCAGCATGGTTTTTCTAAATTTTCCAATTTCCAGAACACATGTATCTGTCTCTCTTTCTTGTAATTCCTTTTCTTTCTCTTTCTTATACTGGCTGCAGAGTGGAGACAACGTAATGCTAAATGATTGGGAAGAGAACCTGGCGATTATTACTGCAAACAGAACAAAAGGTGATGAGCTTGTATTACTACATCTCGGAGATTGCCTCTGGAGAGAGAGGGGAGAGGTCCGTTTTTGCATTTTTTTTCCTCTCTCTGAGTTTATATTTTTGAAAAAGAAGTTGTAATGTAGCACGTGCTTATGTGCTAACCTTTGATTAACTTTTATGAAACAGAGTACTGCTGCCCACATTTGCTACTTAGTTGCAGAAGCAAACTTCGAATCATTTTCTGACAGTGCAAGACTGTGTCTCATTGGTGCAGACCACTGGAGATTTCCCCGAACTTTCGTTAACCCAGAAGCTATCCAGGTCATATTCCCTTTTAATTCTCATAATATGTTGCTGGACTTGGTGGTGGTTTTAGCACCTTGTTGCTTTATAACGTGAGATGCTCATGGGGATTTTTGTTGTCATGGAGGCCGGAATTTTCACTTCTGTTAAAGTAAATATAATGTGTTGGTTAACAATATAAAATGCAGCGTTTAGAACAAGATAAAGTAATGGCACTCGATGTTTAATTGATAAACCGTGGGGCAGCAGCCATTATTTATGCTACATTTATGCCTACCATATATATCTGGTCTGGGTTCTAGTAGAAGTGTTACAAAAGGGGTTCTTTGAAGAAACCTTCAGGAACCTCATTTTGGTTTATACCCATGATTATAGAATGTGAGTCTTTTTAATCTGCAGATGGGAAATGAGAGTCTGTAGGGTATCTTTTTAAGTGGAACATATGTTAATTGAGATTCTTCCAAGGCAGTCCCCTAATTAGAAGATCTTTTATTTATTTTTATTTACTTACCTTCTATTATATACACTTGTTGCTATTAGTCAGGATTAGTTTCTTATTATTTTCATCAATTCTTGTAATTGCTCGTAGGAGAGATTCTAGGAGGTCGTAACTTGTTATTTTGAGTTATATGAAGCTTAAAGAGTCCTCAAATTGTTTGGTATGTTTTTGGGTCTTTTTTATGGAGTTATCCATATACGAATTTTGGCTTTAAAGCTTAATGTTTTAGTTATTTCGATCAAGAAAGATTAATTAAGATAACTCTTGAGATATAATTTTATTTATTTTAAAGATCGGTAACCTCCTTTGGTGCTTTCTCCTGCGCGTTTCCATTGGGAGAAAAGGGTTTCAACAAGGTACCTTGAGGACAAGTAGACATGTATCTCAAAACTAAACAACTTACTTCATAGTGCTGATTTGCACTATTCTTTGTTTCTTCCAATGCTTAGATATATTGAATTTCATGTTTCTGCTGCTTTAAATTTCGTAATAAAAGTGCTTAGCTTTTGTGTATGAATCAATTCGTGTAAGGTACAAAATTCGGACTGATGAAGTCCAGCTAATAAATTGAAGTTCGTGTTTTCGCCATCTTTGAACTTTAAGCTGATGTTTCTTTATACTCTAATCTTTGCATAGCGGATAAGCATGTGTAGTTGATCGTTAACGGGTATATCCTTTTGATGGTCACAACTAACTGTACCCTACCATCTGAACAGAGAACAGAACTCTATGAATACTCAATGGTGCTCGGAAATTCTCAGTTTGTCCTGCTACCGTTTCAGCCATATAAGCTTATATATGCTCACATGCTTGCCGAAGTGGGGAAACTTTCTCAATCTCTCAAGTAAGTACACATTTAGATCGTTGCTTGAGAATGGTTTCTCGACTTCGCTTCCATTTATTTACTGTTTTATATTTAGGTATTGTCAATCAATTTCAAAGTCTTTGAAAACTGGTCGAGCACCTGAAGTGGAAGCATGGAAACAATTGGTTGCATCCCTTGAGGAACGAATCAAGACACATCAGCAGGTACATATAATTTGATTTGCATTTAGGAAGTAGTTATTCTTCAGGAATTTCTATATGTGCTGATAGACAAAGTTTTTATATTTACAGGGTGGATTTGGTATTAACTTGGCCCCAGGAAAACTAGTTGGTAAATTTCTCCCATGGGTTGATAAATCCATTCACAGAATGATTGGTCCCATTCCACAATCTACGGCATCCAATGAACATAACAGCCATCCGACAATCCCTAGAGTACCAAATAGTCAGTCAACCATGGCCATGTCATCTCTAATGCCTTCGGAACCTGTAAGTGAAGGGGTGAGTGGTGGTAATAGGAAGGCTGTGCACAATAGGAGCATTTCAGAGCCCGATTTTGGTAGCCCAAGACAGGTCCATCTCTTTCCAAGCAAATGATCTTGGTTGGTAGTTCCTTTCACATATTCAATACACTAACTTTTTCTTGGATCACGCTAATTCACCATAGGAAGGAGCTTCAACTGAGGCCCAACGCAAAGCATCAGCAGCAGGTGCTTCATCTCGCTTTGGTCGCTTTGGGTCGCAGCTAATCCAAAAGACTATGGGATGGGTCTCTAGATCCCGACCAGATCGCCAGGTAGATTCCTATTACTCTGCCTTTACTATTATTACTCTGATATTTTTTTTTCTTTAGATGTTTTTCTTTTCCCCATGTTTTTGTTATTCTGATACATGGTACCATAGGCTAAATTGGGTGAAGAAAATAAATTCTATTACAATGAAAATCTCAAGAGATGGGTAGAGCAAGGTGCTGAAACTCCAGCTGAAGAAACATCACTACCACCACCTCCAACAACTACAGCATTCCATAATGGTTTGACGGATAACAACATTAACAATGCGTTTAAAAATGAAAGCTTGCCTGGTAATGGAATAACTGAAAGCAAAAGTTGGACTCATTCAGAACAAAGTTCTGGGATACCACCCATTCCACCCAGCACAAACCAATTTGCTTCTCGTGGAAGGATGAATGTTAGATCAAGGTACTAAAATCTGAAGCCTCTAAATCTTCCTACATTTCTGGACCCCTGGTTTTGATTAGATTATTGAGTGGGGTTTTCTGTCTTATTGAACTTGTCTAACAGAGGATACCTAGTTAGACCAAAATAATCTAATGGAAGATAAAGAAAGATTGACTTTTATATTCTCATCATATCACAGCTTATCTGTAATAAATATTTGATTCACGAAAGGTGTAAATCAGACCCATCATGTATGTTGTTCCAACCATATTTTAGTTTTCCTGTAGCAATCTCACGACCATATTTTCTGCAGATATGTTGACACCTTCAACAAGGGCGGCGGAGGGTCATCGAACTTTTTCCAGTCACCTCCTGTTCCAGTTGCCAAAACTGGGGGAGCTGTAAAAGCCAAAATTTTTGTACCGACTTCTGCAACTTCTGGTGAACAATCAATAACTGCCACAGGAGAAAGCGTACAAGAAACTGTTACCAGTTCGAGTGAAGATTTATCAACTGTCATGAATAAAGATTCGTTCTTCTCATTTCAGCCACCACCCACGTCGGTATCCATGCAACGATTCGCAAGTATGAGCAACATAAACCCCACTGCGGCTCGGAGCGAAGCAATGGGTGGAGTGGATAATAGACACAACTCTTCTCTCTCCCGGAGAACAGCATCTTGGAGTGGAAGCTTTACGGGTGAAACTTCTCCACCAAATATGACTGAAATGAGACCTCTAGGAGAGGTTTTAGGGATGTCATCACCACCTTCAATGCCCAATGACCTTTCCTCATCCATGCATCTAACGAGGAACGGGGCGAGTTTCGGGGAGGACCTCCAAGAGGTGGAACTCTAAATCAAGATACTCTTTCTCATCTCATGATCATCATAGCTCCAGGTTAGTTTTTTCCTAACCTCTCTCTTCTTTCCTACCCAAGAAAAGAATATATTGATGTCATGAGCATGAGATATGGAGTTTTGTACAGGAAACTTAGAGAGGTCCTACTTCCATTAGATAGAATGTGTCAGTTTGGGAAGGAAACTGTTTCTTGTTCTAGACCAGGGTTTGATTTGAATATCTATGAATCCACCACCCTTGGAGCTGGTTCTCATTTTTACCAATAGACAAAACTCTCATGGGCACACCATTGTACAGTTCATTTGTTGATTTATTGGACAGGTTGAGGATGGATGGTAATCATCGAAATCTAAGAATGCCCACCTTCACTCAGATCTGAGTGAAAAAAAAAAGGAAACAAAACAGAAATTGCAAGTAAAAGAAGATATTTCTGTTCTTTGTATGGTTATGTCCATTCTTTTTTTTTTTGTTTTTTTATTTACGCAGAAATTTTGGCATATTTGTGACTAAAATTTTATTTTCACAATTTGAATTATGTTAACCTATCTAGGTAGTGAAAACTCTTAGTTACATTTCATGATTTGAATGTGGTTGGTTGCATTTTCCACTTCGAAATCTAAACATCCAAGCCATACTTAAAACTACAGGAAACACTCTACGTCTCCATGTTTGATTTTTGTCAAATTAACGTGTGATTGTATGCTTGAAATATTTGAAAGCTCAATGTCCAAACTCTTGCAACCCAAAATTTGGGAATCATAAGAAATTAGACCCAAATCTGAATAATATCGTAAAAAAAACCGATTTTGTCAAAATATAATTTTACCAAAACATTTTTGAAAATTTCTGAACAAATAACAGTTTGTTCTTTACAATTTTGTATTTGCTCTCAACAATTTTGTAGGTGTGTGAACAAATTTGTTTTTGTTCAGAAATTGTTTTCAAAAGCTATTTTGCATTTTTTTCTTTTTATTTGACAAACACATTGACTGACACTTACATTTTATAACAAGTCACGATATACGTTGTTAAGAATATAATGATATATGTCGTAAACATTTTATAACAAGTCACGACAATTATATATGTTGTCAACATTTTAAAACAAGTCATGACGTTATTGTATATGTTGTCAACATAGAAGGGTAAAAATGAAATTATAGAAAAATAGAATTGTCTTGTTAAACACATAATTATATCTTTCAAAAAAAAAAGAATATAAGTATATATGTTGTCACAGTTTCAAAAGTGTTGCTAACAGTTCAAAATATTGGCATGTCGACGTCTTTCGTCGAAAAAGATGATGAGGTGGAGAGAATGGGAGATGAGATGGAGGTGAGATATGATGAAGTGGAGGAAATAAGAGGAGATGAGGTGGCCTTTGATATTCCACTAAATTTTTCTGGAAATTATTTTCATTTTGGTCGTCAAGGGTATTTCCGAGAATGATATTTAAAGTGGTCGAATATGATTTTAAAATAAAGCAGTGTTCAAATCAATATTTTCAACGATAAAACAAATAATTTTTAAAGAATTTAGAAAGATAAAACAACATTTGGACATTACATCCTTCTTTGTTTTGCATGGGGCATGTCATTAAACTCTTTGAATCATTCTCTCTCCTCTCATTCATTTCATTCTCTTCCATTTTATTTTGGTATAGGAAAAAGTTATAATCTGTTGCAAAGGAAAAATGAAAATTTGTGTTTTGCTCGAAAAGAAGATGAATGGTAATGTATGTCAACTTAATAGAATATTGGGTGAGTTTTTCACTGTCTTGGACGCGCTTCTGGACGAGTCAGAGTTTTGTGACAATTTGTTAAGTGACGCTATCAAAAACAACATGTAATGAAAAAGTGTATATATTTATAAAATAAAAGAATTAGTTATAAGTATAACAAAAATGGTGAAGAATAAAATCTGTGAACAAAGATTAAGAAATTAGATTAATCTCTCTTCTGTCTCAGTAAAATAAAGACATACACTAAGTAAAATACAAACGTCGAGGAATATAGTTTGTAACAGACTCCTTACCTCCTTAATTCACCATGTGAGAGATTTGATAGGATAAATTTTGATTGTAAATTGCTTCCATCGAGATTCGATCCCACAACTTTATAGACTTAAGAGGGGTGTTTAACAGGTGCACCAAAGGTGGTGGACAACAAAAAATGACTTAATTAACTTATTATTACTCCATTTGTGTAATTGGTGAGAGTGCTTAAATCACATTTGTCAATAAATCATGCTTCCTTGGATCTGATCCAAATCAAACTATCAATTAAAAACGGACATCATATTTATCCCCAAATAATCGACCGACCTGTTTTTAATATACAAGAATTTGACTTAAACAATAATTACCAAATGTATTTTTATTTATTTTGACCAATTTGGAACATTATTTTAGCTCATCTAACTATTGCCTTTTGTTTTCTCAACAAAAAAAAAAAAACTATTGCCTTTTGTTACACTCTTATAAGGGTATGTGTAATGTGGCCTTAAGTTTTCTACCATTTAGTGTTGTATTTGAGAGTGAAGGATTCTCTATTTGTCTAGTGATGTTCGTTTTTTCTTAGTGTTTGAATATGATTTGTTTGATTACATCTTGTGGATCAAATAAACCAAAATCAACTCCAATCAATCATCCAATCGAATTGGACGTCACAAGTTAAAGAAAAATAAACAATCCGAAATATGATTCAAATCAATTTTAATATTGTGTAAATTTCATATCTATAATACCTTACTCATCAATTTACTTTTTTTTTTTTTGTTGAACTACTCATCAATTTACTTAGACTAATAAAATAGTTTCAACCTGAACTTGTAAGGAAAATAAATATTTTACCTATTTAAATATTAAACGACAAGTAAGCAATCAAATGAGAGACTTTTGCATTGCAGCAACCGCGAGATGTACGAAAGATAAAAAGATAAAAATCTCAAATAGGGAATCAAAGTGAAAACTTTAGTCATGTGGCACACTCACAAAAAAAAAGATGTTTCAAGTCTAGAGAGCCAAATAAATTAAAGTTTGGGAATGGAAATCCACTCAAACTTCGAAAAATTTAATTAGGACAACATTAATAAGTTTGTTTTGATGACATTAGGGTTATCGAAGTCAGCTTCTTCAGTCTAAGGTCTTTTTTACAGTGTCCACTTGAAGATTTCGATTCGATTAAGCATCAAATTCAAATAGAAATTTTGTATGTGTACAAACAAGAAAATTTTGGAAATCCATATGAAAGACAAAAAAAAGGAAATAATACAATTCACATTTTTTCCTAGAGCTACTATCATTACTAATCTTTTCTACAGTGTAAACTTGAAGATCATTTTTCGATTTATATATTTCATTTATATAATCGGAACATATGCAACTCCAGTATGAAATTCTTAGTCAAAGTGCGCATTTGATCAAAATTTATAAATTCGAATGAGAAGTTTAAAGAACAAATTAATCGAGAATACCCTGTCTATTATCTCACAATTTCGTCTTCCTCTATCAAAATTACTGGAGATGTTTCAAAAAAGTAGGCATACGACGTACAAAGAACTCAAAGCCCTATTATTTGCCATATATATAATGTCGGAATGAAACAAACATACGGTTAAAGTGCAAGCATAGAGAGTGTAAGGAGGGTATCTTCATGAGCTTGAGTAGTCTGGAATATTGTACCGTCTATTGGTCTCTCACGATCAATGAGTGCACGAAAGTTGGTTAGTGAATGAGTGACATATGAATATGAAATGTCGATAACATCCAAATAGTAAGTAGGTCTGACAAAATAAGTGGTGAGCATAGAAACTTTGAGAGTCATGAAAGGACATAAAAGAGCTAGCAACCCAAAACCCATTTCCAAGTTCAATTGATTTGAAGTTTTGAACAAGACAATAATATAGTGACTGGTATTAGTACTGAATAATAACCAGTTGAGGGTGATGACTGATGATCTGTGGCCTTCTCTCTTATCATGTGTTGTTTACCTTTTTCCAACCGACAGTCTTTGATTTTAGAAGCTTTAGAGACCTTAATACCCTCACCAACCTACCATTAACTACTCTTTGATCAATAACCTAAATTCAAATTCTGGAGCACATTTTGGTTATTGGGTAGTTAAATTGTGTGACCCGCAGAGAAAGATTTTTTTTAGACAAACTAAGAGGGTGGGTTGGAAGCTTGTATATTAAGGGGTTATTTAAGAAAAAACTTTATAATTTTTGAAGTATAATAGGACAGTGATGTAATGAGAAATATCATTCTAATGGCATAAAGTAGTTGTCTTTCTTTTTCTAGTACCTCTACTTACTGGTCAATAGTGATGTAGATGTCAATTTTGTGGCTTCTTAAATTAATCACCTACAAGTCAAAGAGTTGTTGTGGTTTTCTTATCCTCTGCTTTTCTTTTCTTTTTTTGTTAAGTAGATTTGCGTGGTTGAATATGTCACCATCTCTAGATGAAATTCGTCAAACAGTTTTTAGTATGGATGTTAAGAGTGCACCTGGCCCAGATAGAGTAGGAACAAATGTATTTCACTCAGAGCTTCAATTATCTCAGATATGGTGGATTATGCCTAATATGAACTCTAATCTGTTAATTTTGATCCCTGATGTTACTAATGCAGACTGTATTGAACTCTTCAGACTATTGCTCTAGCAAATTTTCATTACAAGATTATATGTAAAATCTTAGATGACTGGCTGGGAGAGATTGCTCGCTCCTAAGATCGTTTCAGAAAGTCAAAGAGGTTTCATGAAAAGAAGACAAATATCAGACTCTGCTTGCTTAGCATCTGAATGCTTTAATATACTGAATCAACGAAGTTAAGGTGCAAATCTAGCAATCAAGTTTGATATTAAGAAGGCTTTTGATGCGCTTGTATGGCCTTTCTTACTTTCAATTCTTCGCACTTTGGTTTTGCAGAGATTTTTGTTTCTTGGGTCTCAGCGATCCTGCATCTGTTAAGCTATCAGTCAACATGAACAGGAGACCTGCAGGGTTTTTTCGAGTGTTTTACAGGGGTTCAATCTCCAAGGGGACCCTCACCTTTCTTGTTTTGCATTGCAAAGGATGTTTTATCTTGGGGTATCACTTAACTAGTTCATGCTGAAGGAGATGCCCTTCAACCAAAATGAAAAACTGTCAATTTATCTGATAGGACAAACGGTGAAGAAGATCATCAAGTACGGTCGAATTAGGGAATGCAATACTTAGCTATAAGCCAACTGTGA